>CAVLGL010000013.1:44464847-44628195 GCA_963668995.1 Parnassius mnemosyne | reverse complement strand
CGAAATACGTTTCAAATTTAAATAAGTGCAGGTGGGTGAAATAATTTAAGGCCAGTTAAATTGAAAGGCGAGGTGGTCTGCATTTTAAAGTATTTGAATATTGAATAAAAGTTAAAATCGAAAGTTAAACAGGAATGGGAATGGTATTATCGACGGTGGCGTGTCTTTCCTAGTGTAGTGATTTTGGGATTAATAGTGACGGGGATAATGACACATATTTTAAATAAACTTTAGCTTTCTGCACATCTTCTCCATATAAATTTTAATTATGCCAATTTAAAGTATACCCTTCACGTATTAATATATAGATAAGTTTAAACAAATGACAATTAATTAAACGTTTAACGCTAAAGCAAGGTCGCGCATAAAAGCCTGCAGACATTTTCTTATTTTGGTTTGATGAACATGGGCTATCACTGCTGGCCGTATGCGAAAGCTAAAGGTAGATCAGTGAGATATCGATAGGCCTATGCTAGGGGATTTTCTGTGTGATATACTTAAAAATGAGGATATCCGCAGTAGAACCAGAGTAACCGACATAACTAAACAGATTAGTAAGCTGAAGTGGCAATGGGCCGGCCATATAGCTCGAAGAACCCATGGAGAAGACAGGTTCTAGAGTGGCAGCTTCATAGCGGCAAACGAAGTGTAGGGCGCCCTCTCGCAAGATGGATGACAACCTGGTAAGACATGCAGGAATAGTTATAATTCATTTTTTTCGGCTGAGAAATCCCGAAATTTCCGGCGTTTTGAGCGGCCTTGTAATAATTTATTTTACTAAATACACTTTGCCTCACGCCGTCACTCCGGGCTTAGCCGCCGTCGTGTGTGGATGCTGTATAGCTTGTTTGCTGTGAAAAATCTCGGTATATAACTAAAAAATATTCGAAAAATCAAATTTGATACAAACTTGACATGGTAATACATTATTATTTATATAATAACAGATTTTCATTACAATATTTTGTTTCACTAAATGTAAGTAGGATTTATATATAAATAGGAATTATATATTATATATAAAGGAGTGACTACTGGAACTCCTCGACGAGTAGAACTAGGTGTTCCGACTTTGAGCTCATTTTGTTAGTTATGATGAGACCTTTCCTCCGGCCTTGAGAAGTGACCAAAGGTGTACTTCGGTGAATGCTCCAGGATCTCCTCGACGAGTAGAAGTAGGTGTGCGAAATTTGCACTCGTTTTGTTAGTTATGATGATACCTTATTTCCGAACTTGATAGAGTGACCTGAAGGTGTACTTCGATGAATGCTGTTAGAACTCCTCGACCAGTGAAACTAGGTATGTTGTAATGATTTCTAATATTTACGCGAACACTACATATTAAAAAAAAAACTAATTATACGGATTTTATCGCGTATATTATCTTATTTTTTATATTCCCGACGTTTCGGGTGCTTTCCAGTACCCGTGGTCACGGGGGACTGAGGTGTTTGACGTCCTGCTGTCATAGTTAGCCCGGCTACCTTCAGTTTTTTAATATTAATTTTTGGTTCGATTTACGCAGAATGAGCTTACAGTATCTTGAAGTCTAGCAGTGGTTTACTTGGGTTTGGATTTGATTTTATTAATTATGGGATCCCAAGCAGAGTGCAGCGCCCATCCATTTCCTCTATTGAAATTAGTATGTTTTTTAATTTCAATAGCCTCGCGAATCATCCTTGGGAGGAATCGGTATTCTTATATCGTAAATCGAACCAAAAATTAATATTAAAAAACTGAAGGTAGCCGGGCTAACTATGACAGCAGGACGTCAAACACCTCAGTCCCCGTGACCACGAGTGCTGGAAAGCACCCGAAACGTCGGGAATTTAAAAAAAATAAGTTAATATACGCGATAAAATCCGTAAAATTAGTTTTATTTAAATAGGTATGTTGTGTTTGGGATCGGTTTCTTAGTTATGATAATACCTTACGTGACTTGTAGGTGTACTTCGGTGAATGCTACTGGAATTCTTTGAAGACTAGAACTACAATTTTTTAAATATTTCTTCACAATCATATGAGCATTATGAGTCGTGCACTTTTGAATTTTCCAAACTTTTTTTTAATATTGACGTTTGACAAAAAATTATCGGAAAATTGGAAGTAGAGTAATAATGTTATTTGTGAAAACTTGTGTGTATTTAAACTACTTTATAAAAATTACGTATGAGATAAGTGCTTAAGACATGCACATTGCACATTTGGATTTACGAAAATATTTTACTCTATTCTATTATATTCATAAATAAAAAAAATCCCTAATTTTAATCTAATTCTTTAATAACTTTGAAATTAATATTTACAAAATTATATCGTTATAATACTTTTTACTTTAATAAAATAAACAATACTTTTAAAATGCAAAGTGCTCCGGCCGTCGATGTAATTAAGGCGTGCTTTCGATCGACTTCATAATAGGGCCGCCATTTTGATAATACACTGTTCCACAAAATTTATGATCAGTGAGTAGCTTGTTCGTTGCTATAAATTATTATTAAATATACTCGTTCAAAGCTATAAAGTAATAAAGGAAAGCGTGGCTTGAAAAGAAAACAGGTTGCTATATAATTTGTAAAAAACAGTACCGAGAGCTTATCTTTTCGAAAAGGATTACTTTTACAGATTTCATCAACTTTATTTTAAGATTTTGCCGTAAAGTTGCGGCGTAAGAGAATTTCATTGCCTCGTTATCCCGGATTCCAATCCCGGGTTGGACCAAAATCAGTTATTGGTTTGTTATGTGAATAAACTCTTAGTAGACCCTGCCCGGAGTCAGGAAGTTAACGGTATTTTATCCCCGTATCTCGAAAAGAACGATAATTTAGAATTAAAATTGCTTTCAAGTTAATATGTAACATTTTTACATGTTACGCTGACTGGAAGGTCTTATCACTAGCTATTTCACTGCAACTATCGCCTAATGTCTATTACTTCCATACTTTGCAAAACTAAGTAGCGTATATTAAATAGTAACCGACGGTATAGGTTCCGTCATAATTGGTCGACAGAGGACATTCTAGAGTAGCCAGCTTTCGTTGTTCAACTACAAGTATATTTCAATAACACACTCTCCGAGAGTGTGTACAAAAGTTTCATGCCATAATGCAATTTAATTCTGTCTTTCAATCCAATTACAATATGAGCGTCTCCGAGGTAATACTGAATTAATCTCTTATTATGCTGAGATAGTGTGATTAACTAACCGGTGTCAAACACTAGTCTCAGATGATAACTTGACCAATTTACAACAAATTTTTTACTTACCTTGAAATTAATATGTTGAAATTGCAAGATCTGCAGTATAACTGCGCACTGACTACAACACTAGTTTTTTATCGTCTAAACGCGAATAACCTTATTCAAGATTTAATACTTGAATATTTAAAGCGTAATTTAATGGGTGAATTCAGACATAAACTGCTTGAGGGGATGGGCAAACCTTTTGAAATAGTGAGAACAATTACTGATAAATCAAATTAATCTTAAATATGATGTTTCAAAATGTATGAAGTTTGGATCAGGTCTTTGTACCTACATACATTACATTAAAAGAATAGGTGATCACGTATAGAACAAGTTTAAATGTTAAATTTTGGATTAGGCTTTTTGATGGTATAATTAAAAAAAAATATTTGCAATATAAAACCAAAAACATCATGGCGGTAATTTATGACATTTGATGATGTTTGACCTCAGAGCCTCTGAGTAAGTTATGGTATTGCTCTAAGTGTTTATTCGGCACTTGCTGAAAGTTTTTCAAACTTGTTGAAACTATGGTTCATACAAGTTAATTTTAGCTTCACCGACTTTTTTAACTAAATGTGTAAGACGCCGTATTAAAAAATGACTTAGAATATTGATTAGTGAATCATTTTGAACCATTAAATATGTAATTATTCTAATTACATGTGTTTTTATTTCGAATTTAAATAATTATTTCTGTTTTTCTGCGGCAGTGTAGACAAACAAGGTCCATTTTAAGTGTATCATTTGTTACAATAATATATAAAATGCAGAAAACTAATGCTAGTATCGCTATTAACGTTAATAATATTAAGTTTAAATGTTTGTACTAGAATTGGTTGTCGAAGGGCGGATTCTAACACACGTCTTTCCGAGATTACAGTCTGCACCCTTGATTATTAGGCTACTGTCACTTATTACACTTACTATCATAAACTTTTCAATTGTTTCGTCTGAATAGGATATATTAATGTTGCATTATTTACATTAAGAATAATTACCATTAATTTAATAATTTATTTGATTTCTCAAACCTTATAATCAAATATATGGTGCTGTAGCCAATACTTTAACATTTTTTTATGCACAGAAACAAAATGTCTCATACGTGCAATATATTAAGTTAGTTTAGTACCTGTAGTAAAATCTGAACCTGAAGTGGTGCCTTAAATTTTATATTTACAATAAAATGTCCGGAGTGAATTCGCAGAGAAGCTCCATTGCCCCATACTACGGAAAGGGTAGAACAACATGCAAAAAGTATATGTATATATACTTTCTCTACTTCTCTTTACACCTACCTCTTTTATTCCTGCACTACTCTATCCATTGAGTCCACCTATATACATTAAAGCGTATATGAAGTTAAATGAATTTAAAAATATGTTATAACCGTACAAGTAAATACACTTGAGTTATACTTGCTCGGGTATAAGAGCTCGCTTATCCCAAACCGAGCTCGCTCCTCTCCAAATCCAATAAAATTATAAATACATGCCGATTTATTGTCTGTTGAGGTAAAAAAAAAACATCATAAGGAAATATGTATTTCTAGGAAATATTTTTTTTTATAGGATCGGGTGACAAACGAGCACACAGTCCACCTGATGGTAAGTGGCCACTGCGACCCATAGACACCCACATCTATCCTCAATAAAGATGCGTTGTCACCCGTGAGGACTAATATGGAATGCCTCTTTGCCAGTAAAAAGGGTCTCCGGTTCTCTACACTCACCATACGAAACACAGCAGCGTTAAGCTGCTATTTTACGCTGGTTTTCTGTGAGAGTAATATAATATATGATGAGTAATATATTATATATAAAAAGTAGTGTTTAAAAAGTTAATTGTTTAAAAAGTGAAGTGTTATTAAAACCGAGTTGAAGGCTTTATTATTAGGCTATTATTAGGATTACTTAAAGAGAAATGTATTTATAGTATTGATGAATTTTCACTGTAGTTTAGTCAGAATATTTATTTAAATAATAATAAATTTAATAGTTAATTTATTTTTATTTTATTTTGGAAGTTTATTTAATTTTTTAATTATGGAGTAGGTAGACAATTTTACTGGTTTTTCTTTATTATGTAATATAAATAATATATTATTGAATATTTGTGATGAATATTAATCGTTAAGTAGGTATAACATTATATAGATAAGAAAGGTACAATGACATTTATTAGTTAATTTATTAAATTATTTTTTTATTCGATTTGCTAATTAATTTATTTTGTTTAAATATGTTAAGTCTTAGCAATATGATAAGTACATTGCTGTAATATTCGTATACAAAGATTAATGAATAAAGAGATTGATTGATCGATTATTTCGAAGGGGTTTGAAGTTCAACGTTCAATAGTGTAGTTTTTGTGATTTGGATAAACACTTGTAATGGTTTCACAATATTTATTTTAAATTATTAATATTATTTTTATAAACCGACCGATTTCGCCTAACGGCGTAATCAGGGTATATAAGAATAACCAAATTGATATTCAGTACAAGCGTATAAAGGTATCTTTGCGATCTCCAGACAGTGGTATTGGTTACAGCTGTTTCGAATTTATAAGTCGCCATACAACGGCATCTATAGCTTCGCCTTTAGTCCTTTGACATGATACCACCTTCCTGTCGCTGGTTTATGCGTTTTGTGGTCTGCCCAAACTAGGCGATTAGTATGAGAAATGGTTTTTAGATGACAAAATCCGTATTATTTTTTCTGTACTAAGTCACTATGGCTTTTATGGATACTAAAATCTATGGACCTGTATGTCTAGTCTGAACAGATAAATAAATATCGCAATCGATACCCACCCACTTAAAGTCTCTTACGAAATCCACAGAAAGAAATGGAACAGTGATATTTAAGAATAATAGGAAAAATGTCATAGAAAACTAATATTATATTCCTCAACACTACCAACAACGAACACTTTTTAAAAGTTAGCTTCGTATGAGTTAACTTTTAGGTTAACTTTGTTTTTCGCTTAGTCAAGCTAAGTTGAAGCTCTCATGTAACATTTATTGGTTGAGAAAATAAAAATAATAAATGAGATATCGTACATGATCACAAAAATTTGTAAAATATTTCCCCCTTAATGCATTAAATATCTACAGAATATCCTCGAAGTTGATTTCAATCATAAAATAGCGCTAAGAGGTGAAGTACTTTGGCGGAAGATTGGTTGTTGTTCCAGAATCCCAAACACCGTAGCGTTTATTATTCGCATGGAATTTTGATTGCCTTACAACGTAGCACTTCCGCGAACATTAAGGCCACTTTTGTATCGGGATCGTCAAGGGACAAATATTTTGACTAAAATATAACGTTTACATTTTGTAACTTATCAATTTTAAAGTTTAGTAACCAACTACTTAAACGAATTAAATATTTTAGTCTCACAAAGCCGTGGTAGCTCAAGCTAAGTGTAGCTAACGTGGTAGCCAAGTGTTCGCTGTAAATTAAACAGTAAAGCAAACGACGCCATCAACAAATGTGAATTCAAATTTTATGTAAATGCCGATTTACCACGTACTTGGCGTTGAAGGAAAACACCATGTGGAAATCTGCATCCTGACCTGTGTGGAAATCCATTTTATATAAAGCTCAAGTCTGAACATGCATGAAGTATTATAGTCACTTTTGGGATGGCTCGGCAAAATATTAACTTGCCGTAATCGACTCAGCGGAACGCAGAGCCAAGAGGCTTATCGGTGACAAAAAGCTGTTTGAAACTAACCTTCACAGGTTAGCTCGCCGCCGCCAAGTTGCTTGTTTGTCGGTCTTCCACAGATTGTATCTCGAAGGGTGTACCCATGAGCTTCATAAGCTCATACCGCCATCTCCATTCTCCTATCGGGGTACTAGACGTACTGCAGATTGCCATTTACACTTGGTTGACCTTCGGAATATTCGCACTAAACGCTATAAGTCATCTTTCATGATGCGCAAAGCCAAGGAGTAGAATGCCCTGCCGGCTTTTATTTTTCTGAGCACAACCTTCAAGGTACGTTTTAACAGGCTTCACCTGGGCAAACTCGCTCAATCTTAGACCACATCTTTGCTCTCGGGCCACACAAAATTAATAATGAAATCATTATTCTACGAGTAACTAGATACCTGCAACTGCTCTCGACCGAAATAAGATTAAGTTAGAATATATCCTCACTCAATAATAATCGGGGTCAGATATTCATTCTGATACAGACACGCATTATGTAAATGTTTTAGTATACGCATAAATACAGCTTATTATAACAATAGTTTTTTTTTGCTTTTACTCTTCCGTAAAAATAGAATATATTGTTATTATACCTTTCAAAATTAATGGAGATCAGCGTGAGATTCTTCTAAGTTTTATTTATAAAAGTGAAATAATAAACGATCTAACAATCTACTTAATGATAAATAATTACAGCAGTCCATGGACAACTGAAGCCAACTTCAAACATAGAAGATGCGTTGTCAACCCTGAGTTACACCTACATAGGTGTAACTCAGGGTTGACAACGCATAATGAGAAGTAGATAAATTATTGGAAAAAAATATTTCATTGCTATTTGGTTCAAGACCAATATTTTTAAAATTTTGAAAAATATGAGTAAGTAGTAGTACCGTCGTCTAGGTACCAGACATTCAGTTTGGATTTCAAATTTGAAATAATGGGTTGAATTCCCAAACTGAAAAGTGCTGGACCCAGTGGGTAGCCTTGCTGAACACTGACAGCAGAATCAATAATATGGTTATCGTAAAACAAGTTAGTATTTTGACTATAACATTGCCAAACGTAAAGATAAATTTCGGGGGTATTATTAGCCACTTCATTCAGCAAGGTTACCCTATCGATAGAGTTAAAAGCATTCCTTAGGTCAACCTTCACAAGAACATCTGCATCAGAGTTTGTTAAAAATGTACGCACTGAATGAACCGCCGCCTCACAGCCACCTCGAGTGCCAAAACCTAGTTGAGTAGGCTGAAATTTGGTCTTAAGGTTATAGATTATGTGCCTGCAAGCTAATTTTGAAGTTAAGCGTCGAAATGCAGAACCAACGGCAATAGGACGGATACCGTTATCCTTTTTTTTGAAGGCACATAATCTTGCCCCATATAAGAATGGAATGAAATTTGGATTAACATTACCAGAAAGCATAAAGTTACATAATTTTGTAATGTCTTTAAGAAGTACTCCGCCGGCGTCACCGGCAGAAGCGCTTACAAGATCTTTAAGATGTTGAGGCGTAATTCCGTCAATGCCGCCAGCAGAGCCATTCGAAAATGACATAATTGCTTCTAAAGTGTCTTTTTCCGAAATTTGTAAAGGTTGCATAGAAGTCTTGAGAAGCAGCGGTAAACCCTGACAAGGTTTGACCGAAGGATGCTTTTGGCGAAGGCCTTCAAGAGTTTCGACATTGCGAGGAGTCAGGATGTCGTCTGAGAATAAAATACGGGATGCATTTTTTAAGTCGCCATCCATTACTTTCGAGTCAACTACTTTTTTTAAATCAAATTTAGGACGTGGTCTAGATAAATGAGTATTAATTGGGTAATCTAAATTTTGAAGAGATGTCTCTTTTAGTTGAGACGTAATTGATTTATTTATTGTTTTATCAAAATGAAAATGGGAATACGCGAAAGTAAATAATTTTTGCCAACTATTTTCACTATTTGTGGAACAATTTTGAATAGTGCATGACAATGTTTTAGCAAGCTGCATCCTCGCACCTCTAGGAATTCTTTTAACCACTGGTACATTACGATAATAATTGTAAATTTGCTCCGATAAAAGGGAAAAATTTGTGTCATTATGAATTTCAACGGCAGGCTGTGAAGCCGAAATACTTTTACTATGGCATCGCTTAATATGTATATTTAATCCCCTTTTACCTTCAAACAGACTACCGTCAGCACAATTTTGACACAAGGAAATCCGGCTGTGAATGTAGCGGAGCAGAGATATTCATTAAAAAATCTAAACAGATCTCTACAACACTCAAAATTCTTTATGTTACATATTCATATTAACTTGAAATGTGCTGTACCCCGCATCTTTCTATAAATGAAATATTATCACATTACTTCCCTGGATTTATTCCATATTGATAAAAAAAATTTGTAGTCGTTACGCTTTGACAGTTGTCAACGGCGCAACAGAAATATTTTCCTTTATTAATTAGTTTATGTCATTTATGTCAGAATTAGCCTCCAAATAACAAAATAAAATAAGATAAATATACGTAGCTTTTGACAGTGAAAAATTTTGACAAGTTTTCAATAAAAACATATATCTAAATAAAATCGATAGATGGAGATTCGTTTCATTCAAGATAAAGGATCTTTCTGGCTGCTTTTGTAGACAGCGTATATAAATTACATTAGATCACTATTGACTTTTAGATTATATACTATTGTTCGACTTAATAATGTTACAAGCGTAATCGAATTAGATGTAACTAATATTTAAAAATATATATGTTTACTTGGCCTAAAACGTTTGTATAGGATAAAAGACAATATAGAATAAAGAATACAAACGAGCACAAATTCCACTTGTTGGTAAGTGGATGTTGTGGCGCATGGGCATCCACAACTATCTTGGATAAACAATTGAAATGCAGATACACAGTCATCACTGAGGACAAATAAGGAATAACTTGTTACCATTAAAAATGGTATCCAGTTCTACACTCACCATACGAAACGCAGCAGCATTAAGCGGCTATTTTACTCTGGTGTACTGTGAGAGCGTGGTCCTTCCCGGACAACCCGACCCTTTCGTGCATACTATAGCTGTAGCGTTGTTATATCACGTAGAAAACTAATAAGACTTAACTTTTCAAAACTATTAAGCCACTATCGCTTTAACGAATCTCGATTTAATTCTTTATATACAGTCTACATACCGCCCTCCAGACGTATAAATGTATCTTCGGCTAGCAGTGTGGCTCTACAACGTCAAAACTAACTATGCAATTCGAAACTACTGTACCTAAAATAGAAAAGCATTATTGACATCGGTTCCGTGCTCAACATCTGTTCCAAGAAATTCTTGCCAACAATTATTATCTTGGAAAGGCCTATGTTCGGCGATGGACTTAAAAGGCTGGTGATAGCCAAATTTATCAGAAGTATAACTGTTGTCATATTTAGTTTAAGCTAACTTCTTCTACGAGACACCACTATTTCAGTATAATTGTTGCTTTATAGTATTCCCTATGTAGAATGAAATCCATATAGTTTAGTTATCCGATTCAGTACATTTGTGCTATCCCACCCCAAAAACAGGGTAGAAAACCTTTCAGTCGTTATTTTGGTTATATACTCTTAGTAACTTTGCGACGATATCTTAGTAAACTACTTATGAGGTGTATATTACTAAATGAATCAAAAATTTCCGAAGAAGATAATGGAAGATAAAAGATTGGTATGTAAAAAAAAAAGATATCTAGAGTCATTACAAAATAATCTATCTTTCACATATTGTTTCGATATTGCTGCAATAAGAATATATCAATGCGACTTGATTTTCGATTTCCTTTGTAAGCGGTAACTTCCGCGAAATAAAGTTGGTACATCTTGGTAGGAGATATTGGTTCCTGTTTTTCTTTTTACTTTTTATTAACTTTTTATCACTTCCAGTAGGAAGTTAGTGTGATTTCGATTATCCAAAGTTCAAATTTTGACATATTTCCACGTTTCAAGGTCTCTGTAGTACAGGTGCTGTGGTTTTAGGAGGATGCCTTACGTGTATGTACGTATGTGTGTATGTAGTATGTACATTCGTGATTAATTTTCACCTCGTATATCTAGAGAACAAATTAATAATGATTTCAATATAGGACTGGTTGCATGCGATTCGATGTAATTATAACCCGAACCGGGAGTTTTTTATATTAAGTGGTCGGTCAGATTTTTGTTATGAATAAATTGAATAAAGAAATGGCAAAGCAAAGGAAATTTAGAAAATGGTATTTTTGAGAATTCTAGCACGCAAAAAATGCTTCGTACAACCCCATTCTGAACATTCCATTTACTAAAATAATACTATAAGTTGTAGAAACATTTCATTAATTCCTGAGGACAACTTATTGGATATAATAAATTTAGGAATATCACCTGCAAAAAATATTGCATTTCTGAAATAGACTCAAAGAAAAACTGTTTTATATTGCCGACGACAGTATACGAACATATTCGACCAGCAGTTGTATTAACATATTCCTACTATCACCGCAAATACATATTTTACGAGAGCATCAAATATGTAGACGATGTATTTTGTATATTTATTTCTGAATATATTAATGCATATGCTTAAGGCAGACTTAATAAGGGCATTCTTCCCCAGTCAACCATAAGCCTAAACAGATATAAACTTAATATACAAGGCAGTGCAGCAAAAGTTGAAAAAAGAAAGGATATGATATAAAGTCCAATAAGATATATAATTATTATTAGGGATAACTCAAAAATGAAATACACATAACATAACATAAACATAATTAATAGAATCAGGTGTTATTTTGCGGAAGTCCATTATATTAAAGGTGGCAAAATATTACTTCGCGTACATCCGCTCGATAAAATAAAATGATGTGTCTTACGTAGTTTGAAGAACACCTCCCGCCCTCCCACAATTGCGTGCACTATCCCCGTCACCAATAATCTCAGCACCACTACTCCCAACAAAATATTACTTCTAAGTGTAGTGGACACTAGAAAAGACACACCACTGACTACAATACGACACGTGTTTCGCCTCTACACAAGGCATCTTCAGGCAATCTAGACTCTGCGGTGGCTGACCACTAAGCGGGTCGGTCGGTATTATTGAGCGGATGTACGCGAAGTAATATTTTGCCAACTTTAATATAACATAAACACTCAAACCTGTCACCCAGAGGGGTAGGTAGAGACTATGGACTTCCATTTGGCACGATCCTGACACACCTCTCTTGCCTCCTCAACAGGCATACACGCTCTTCGGTTAAGGGTGGTCTTAATTTGGCCCACTTTCAATATATCGCCAATTCAGTCGTTAAAATTTCACTTAGGGCGTCCCTTGCCGACTCTGCCTTTCACCTCTGCAACAAACATTTTTTGGTTTGGTCATGTAGAAATAAATCCCATATAATAATAAGTTCCATATAAATTTGATCAAGGTCAGACTTTGATCAAATTTATATGCGACCACATGCCAGCTTACAAATAAAAAAGATACATCAAAATCGGTTTAACCAGTAAAAAGTTATGTGGTAATACACATAAAAAAATACAATCGAATTGAGTACCTCTTCCTTTTTGAAGTCAGTTAAATATATCTTACTGGCTATTGAGGTCGAGGCTTACTCGTAATTTATTTGATATTACTATGTATTAGTACCGATATCGGAAACTATTATGTTTATATTATTTTTTTATTTTTTAAAATCGGTTTTACTTTTATTTATAAAATAATTATATTTTATGGAGGAAATAATAATAATTTTAACTTATAAAAGTTCTTAAAGAATTTAAGTTGATAATTGCTTCTATAATATCAAAACTGAAATTAGTTTTCTGTTAATACTTTATAACTTTCGTGACCCCTGCAGGTAACAAAGACTTAAGAGATAAAGCCAAAGTGGTCCTTACAGAAAACAAAGGCAAGTCGTTAAAGTCCTAAGGATCGTTTATTCGGACCTATTAATTATTTAGAAAAAAAAAACTATAGGATTTTTCTACAAAAGAAAAGTTTGTAAAAAACATGTTGGTCACCTCGTGAGCCAGGTCCAGATATTTTATCAGCTTATCTGTTTCGGCTTCCACGAAGTTTTCGTCATAAGAAATGGTAATATCGACCAAAAATATCCTTGAAAGTTTTCGGTCCATCAGCACAATATCAGGCTTATTCGCAAGAATACTCCTGAGTGTGACGATGGCCCGCTCTCAGTAGAGCCGGGTGCGGTCATTTTCGGGCACGGCTTCCGGCAAGTACTTATAATATGGCAGTTACCGATCCACGAGACCGTATTTCAGAGCGAACTCCTGGTGTAGAATCCTGGCTACTAGGTTATGTCTGTGCAAATACTCAGAGTAAGAAAGAGCCAAACAACCGAAGATGACATGCTTAAGACTCATGACTCACTGAGATGGTGACAAGCTCGACAGATGTCGAAGGCGCCATCCTTTAGGATGTATCTCCGATAGTTGTTGGTCTTAATAACCTGATCCTGTTTCACACACACAAAACCCTCGGTTTCCCCAAAGAGGTCACCAAAACTTAGCTAGTGGAAGGAGGCATCTGGGTCTACGAAAGGCTCATGTAGAGCATTGTTTAACCTCCCGTGGAGCTACTTCTCCTACCATACGGTCTCCCGTTCGGAAATGCTCTGTCCTGCCGGGTCTATACATACGGGTGTATACATATTCATATTTAGACTAATACTTAGATTTTTTGAGAATATTAATGATGCCAGTAACATTACTTATAATCACTTAGACTACTACTACAAGTGTGCAACTTTTTTTAAAATAAATTTATTACATCTTAGTACAATATTTGTACGTGGTAGAGCCATGCTGCAGCTATATTAGTGGTACAGTTGTAGCACGCATGGGTCGGCTTGACCGGGGAAGGACCACGCTCTCACAGAATACCAGCGTAAAATGGCAGTTTGCCACTGCTGTGTTTCGTATGGTGAGTGTAGACAACCGGAGACAAATTTTACTGGAAAAGAGGCATTCCATCTTAGTCCTCATGGGTGGAGACGCATCTGCATTTTGATACCTTACTGAGGATAAATGTAGATGTGTGTGGGTCACAGCAACCACTTACCATCAGGTGGACTGTGTGCTCGTTTGTCACCCTATCCTATAACAAAAACATCATATGCATGATTTTATAACTACAGAACAAATAAACAAATAGCAACCACTTTAATTTTACAAAATGTTTACGAAAATTAACTCGCTATAAATATCCACAAACCATAGCTTTGCGGCGATCTAATGTTATTACCACAATGTCTGCTCACAAAACCGATGAATCTAGAATAATTTATTTATCTTTTTAAAGAAACTTGACCACAGATGGTTTAGGCACCTGAATACTAAATTGCAGGTCTGGGTTCTGTCTAAAATTAGGTTTAAAATTATAACATGGTGGTTGAATGGTATTTTCAACGCACGCGAACTGTATAATTAATTCTTGGTATAAAAATAGTTGTCCATAACGATTTATTTTTGTATGTTATGTAGGTCTCGTTATCCCTTGAAGGCAATATTGTTGTAAATAATTAAAAAAAATATGGAAAAAAAATATAAAAGACGTGGTAGAGCCATGCTGCAGCTATAATATGGTTGAAGCACGAAGGGGTCGACCCAACAGCATTAGGACCACGCACGCTATTACTAAATACCAGTGTAAAATTGCAGTGCCCTCGCCTCCTACCGCTGCAGCCGCGGTGGAGTAGCATAGGAAGAGGACTGTTGGTATGGCGATACGCCACTTGCCCTATCCTCCGCGACTCTGACAGGGCCGCACCGTTGATTGATGCGGTGGTGGTGGGGCTGAGGGGGAAGAGGAGTATGGGTATAGCGAGGCGCCGCTCTCTCTAGCCTTCGCAGCCGAATCTTATTTTGCGGTGGAACCACAGACCAGATCCGCCGCTGGAGTCAGGAAGGTTAGTGCTTCTGAATGCTCGATTTTCCTGGCCCCATGGTCTTCGCACATCAGAAAAATGGGCGTCCGTTGCGCAAGTTAAGTTTGAGGATACAATGGAGGGCGCGCATTGTGTTCTGGATTCGCCTTACCTGAGAAGGAGAGGCTACGGTGGCGAACATGGTAACGCGGGGCAGGGGGTGCTAAGAATCTCAGGTAGAGGTTCGGTTGCCACTTAATACGAGTCGACCTGGCAACATACAACGCACGCACCCTGAGGACTGACGAGAAGATCGTGGAGCTGGAAGAAGAGATAGAAAAGTTACGCTGGCATATTATAGGATTATCCGAAGTCCGAAGAGAGGGGGAGGACACGGTAATCCTCGAATACGGCAACTTGCTATGTGAGCACCGGGAGGGCGACCATCTGTCTCAAGGAGGTGTCGGATTTATCGTCCACAAGTCTCTCGTTAACACGTTGTAAAGATTGAGAGTGTATCGACGAGGGTTGCGTACCTTATACTCAGAATCAACAATCGGTATTCGCTGAAGGTCATATAGGTTTACGCAGCAACCTCGGCAGACCCCGATGAGGAGATGGAGGAAATATACTCGTATGAAGATATCTCTAGAGCTATGCATTTCTTCAAAACCTAATATATGGTGTTAATGGGAGACTTCACTACAAAACTAGGCACAAGAGAGAACGGTGAGCTGAAAGTTGGGAAATTTGGAATAGGGCAACGGGACCCAAGGGGCCAGCAGCTGGCCGACTTCATGAAGAAAGAGGGACTCCATATGATGAACTCTTTCTTCCAGAAGCGGCCCCACAGGAAGTGGACCTAGTCGAGCCCCGACGGTTCCACAAAAAATGAAATTGACTTCATTATGACGACCAGACGACAACTGTTCAGTGATGTCTCCGTGATCGCGAGGGTGAAAACTGGTAGCGATCACCGAATGGTTGGGGGCACACTGATCCTAAACGTTAAGTTGGAGAGGTCTCGAGTAATGAAGTCAACGCTCCGTCCCCCTAGTGCTCTGTTACAAAGTCCTGAAACCTTTCAGCTCGAATTACAAAACCTTTTTCAGTGCCTAGAAGACTGCAATGAAGTGGACGATATGAATGACAAGCTTGTGGAAACTGTCCATGCGGTCGGAGCTAAGTTCTGCAAGACCCGCAGCAGAAGAACACAAAAACTCTCCGATCACACTCTTAATCTCATGGCTGTTAGACGGGAGATGAAGCTTCATTCTTCAACAGATTTGACAGCATACAGGCAACTGAACAGTCAGATCTCCAAATGCATGCGGCAGGCGTTACGCAACTTCAATACAGCTTGTATTGAAGAAGCGATCTAGCGGTATCAAGGCTCCAAAGTCTTTGCCAGAGATATGTCTGCCAGAAAGAGCCAACTGTCAAAGCTGAGAACCGAGTGTGGCAGCATCGTTTCCGGGACACCTGAGATTTTGAGTGAGATTGAGAGGTTCTATGGGCAGCTGTACACATCATAGTTATGTACATAGTACATAGCCACACGCAAGTGTGAGTAACGATCCAAGAGCGAGTCTTATCCGACACTATTTCGAAGATATCCCGTACGTCAGTCTGAGCGAGATTAGAAAGGCTCTCCAGCACCTTAAAAACGGCAAGGCCCCAGGCGAGGATGGAATTACAGCGGAGCTTCTGAAAGCGGGTGGAAGACCTGTACTTGAAATCCTTTAGAAACTCTTTAATTCCGTCCTCCATGGTGGCATTACACAGGAGGCGCGGAGCATAAGTGCGGTGGTCTTGTTCTTCACGAAATGTGACAACGCTCTCTTGAAGAACTACAGACCGATTTCCCTTCTAAGCCGCGTCTACGTGCTGTTTTCGAGAGTCATTACGAATCGTCTCGCGCGCAGACTTGACGACTTCCAGCCTCCCGAACAAGCCGGTTTCCGAAAGGGTTTAGCACCATATACCACATACATACCCTTCGGCAAATTGTACAGAAGTCCGAAGAGTACAATTTGCCACTATGTCTGGCGTATGTGGACCTTTGAAGCCTTTGATTCCGTCGAAATTTGAGCGATGCTGCAGTCCCTTCAGCGGTGCCAAGTTGACTGTCGGTATATCGAAGTGCTGAAGTGTTTGTACAGTAGAGCTACGATGGCTTTCCGAGTACAGACCCAGAGTACGAAACCTATCCAATTGCAGAGAGGTGTAAGACAGGATGATGTTATATCCCCGACATTCTTCAACGAAATTCAATGAAAACGTCTTCCACTACACGGTAAAATTGATATTGGCAATTCCGAAATGAGGCAGCGCGGCGGACCTTTAGTTTTTCGTTTCACAAAGCTGTATGCAATAGAAATGTATGGTAATACTTACTCGTATTCAGCTATATATAAGGCATATAATGAAGGTTGTCACTTTTATTTCATACAATAAATTGAACCAAGATTCCCGTCTACTCTGGCAGACTCCAAAAGATCCTGAGGCTTTTAATAGGCCGCGATTTAAAACCCTTCGTATAAAATATATAAAATGCCCAGTTTATCTACAGTAAACACAATAATCGGGTAGTCGATCCTCAAGATAAGCGACGACGGTGTAAGGAGACGACTGTGGGGTGAATCCAGATATAATTTATGGCTTCCGCTAGATGGTCGGGGTATAATCATTTTGTTTACGCTAGATGTAAAATATCCAGACTGAAAACGGCAAGCAGCGTCAAAGGTGTAAGGTATCTGGTGCTGCGATCGTCAAGCCTCAGTCAATCATCTGCCAAGAGTGGCAATTAAAGCAAATTCTCCCTACATTAGCGAAGGTCCATGTATACCAGTGGACTTTTATGTGCATGTGATGAAGAAGGATAAGACTAATTGTTGCCAAATTTTACGAAAGATATTTTCTGCCTCCATTTGTAATGTCACAGATGCTAGCAAATTTATTAAAATGTTAAGAACTAACTTATTCTAATCTATTCGTCAGTACAACATACATATTAAGTGTTCTTATCTAATTACATCGTGGATAATTTTCATGTAGTCAAAATCATATTTTTCTTTCAAATTGGCCTCAGATTTTTCCTGCAAGTCTGAGTACTTATAACATTAGTTCAAACAGTCCCCATCAAAGAAAACTTTAATGAAGAAGTGGGAAGAAATTCAAATAAAGAATATTTTTCTCACAACATTTTTAGCTTGTCACATTAATATACGAACTTTAGAGATAGATAAACAATCACTACGTACCCATAAATACATAGTTTTTTTACAAAGTGCTCATATAGCGAGAATGGTGGGCTATGCCCTTGCTGTCCATTAAATTCAATAAAAAAAATATATTTTTTTGGAAAGTTTGTTTACAAAAATGTAAAATATTATAGTTAAAAAAGTTAAAGCCTTTATCTGTCCTCCTACTGCACACTTCCCTCACTTCTAAAAGAGTTATGAAGCAGCTAGTCCGCCGGCTTCCCCCAGTGAGTGATGACGGATTTCACATGTCTACGAAACATTTTATTGCTCAGGTATGGAGGCAGCTTTACGATGTTTGCGATCAACGCTTAGCTCACTATAAACCAGCTATTAAATTTGTATTTCTCATTACCTGAGCTACAATGACTCTTCTAGAAAAGTTTCTAAATATTTTTAACTAAACATTTCAAGTTGTGAAATACTCCATTTATGTTTTCCTTTATTTCCTCTAGCTGCTGAAAGTGAAATTCTATATCAGTTTTATTTATGTTACTGCCTGAATACAAATAACCGAAGATGAACGAAATAGGACGATTAAGTATCATAGGATCACGGCGCGACGTCGAGACGTGCCATATATTCTGTTCTTTTGAAAGTAAAGATCGTCAAACCATTCAGTCTCCAATATAATGGGTATTATTCAGCTGAGGCTTAAGTCGTACATTTAAAAGTGGGACATTTCTTTTGGACCCCTACTGAATCAACTGTCTCCCAAATACCAAGCTTGCTAAGCTTAATAACTGTGGCAAATTTCTCACCTATGTGGCTATCTTTTTGGGAGGCATACTTTGGTGGCTACAGGTGAACGCAGGTTCAGCGGTGGAGCTTTGTTCAAATTAGGTACTTCGAGCATTTTATTTTTGGAAATGAATTTTCATATTTTTAATTTTACGTCCACACATGACTTTTTAAATTATAAAACTGAGTTTTTTAGAATAACTATGACAGGGAAACTAAAACCACGAAAACTTGTGACTTGTGTTAACACGCAACGCAACACTCACGTCATAATTAATAATTAAATTTTATTTGAGATGTAATCAAAAGATCCTACAGAAAAAGTTTTGATATTATATGAGCAAAGTCGTATGTTAATTAAAAGTTTCTAGTGTTCTAAGAGACTTAGATAACAAATACTGTGAGTTAACCAAATTTACAATCTCAAAACAGCGAGCCAATAAATTGTACCACGGATTTTAAAATTTGGATCATAGCCAAATTAGTCCATTTACGCTGTACTTGGCTAATTACAGCCGCGGCACTCACAGCGCAGGGTCTAACCGCTTACTGTGAGTTTCACAGTACACTTGAGTTCGTTTCTTGCACGCCCTTAAATAAAGTGTTAATTACAATTTTAATTTACCACGCTTTTTATTTACCCCATATTTAATGGTAAAGGAAAATATCGTGAGAAATGTAGCACGTCTAAGCAATAAAATATTTGAAAGACATGTAACAAAAACATGCACAAGAGAAGAGCGAAATACTTTTGCTCTTTGAAATAAGAAAAGGTCTCTGCCCACCAGTGGGACTTATAACGACTTTTATTTTACTTTACTTTGTCTAATTTTATGTTTTGATTTGTTCGCTTAATTTTACTCTATTTGAAGTGAAAACTTATTTAGAATCGTTGTGATTTGAAACTCGACGAAACGAAAAAGCGACACTAAAAAAAGACGAACATATACATTTCTACGATTTAGCTTGAAGGAGATAGAATACAGTACGCAGCGTTTTCTATTTAGTTTTCTATTTATCGTTTAAATATGAAGATTATGCATATGATCTATGAGCAGTAAGGCTAAAAGACGAACTTTGGTGATGAGAAAATATCTAAGTACTTAAGATGATCAGATTTAAAACATGGAATATGTGATATAATATATTTTGTTATGGAGAATAAAATGTAAGATAATTTTCAAACTTGGTAAAAATATTATGAGAAATAAATCCTACTAATTCTGATACTCTGCGTTTGTCTTATTCTTTCGAAGTTTAGGTTTCTGATGTTTACTATAGTCTTGTGAAGGTTTCACTTCAACCACGTGTGAACTGCAGACGTTTATTTACTGCCGACTTCAAAAAAGGAGACGGTACTCAATTTGACTGTATGTTTTTTTATGTGTGTTACCTCATAACTTTTTACTGGGTGAACCGATTTGGATGATTCTTTTTTTATTTGAAGCTAGTACTTCTCTTGTGGTCCCATTTTGTTCAAGGTCAGATCAATAGTTTTTGAGTTATTCTTAATAACTCATATTGAAATCGGCTGTACAAAATTTTAAATTTTAAATTATTAATTTAAAATAATAAACACTTTTTGGATTGCGCGTTTAAATGACAAGTTAAAAATTCGTTTTACTATAATAATACAATATTTTCTGTGAAAATAAGCATTTGCTGCATTAAGCTCACCGTTAGTGGCTTCTTAAACTACACGATTAAAATTTTCCGGTCGGTATTTTGCAATCACGCGATCGTTTATAAGCGGAAGCCGCCATTAAGAATCGAGCGTATTATAGGACTTGCTTACTACATATTATAGGACATGACCGTGTAGTGGCGGTGTAAGAATATTCACTACCCCATACCGTCATGTGGGTGTCATAAGAGCCGACAGAGGGAAACAAACCAGAAAAAAGATAGCAGCGTCTTCCTAATAACATCTAGTAAATCGTGTGCATCGCTGAACGTCGCATTTGTTTCGGATATATTAGGTCTTTATCCATTTTATCCATGAAATTGCCGGTTTTTATGAAATAAATTAACTTAATTTTCGTATATATTGTTTATGAAAATTATTCAAAGTAATCACCCCTGCAATCGATGCATCTTTGCCAACTCAGTTGCAGTTTATTGATGACCTTCTTCAAGAAATGAGCTGGACTGGAGACAAAACATTATTCAAAGGTATATTATACTGCCTCTCAAGTATTGAATTTTTTTCCCGCCAAATAGTTATCCAAATTCTAAAAAAAGTATAAAACTGGAGGCGTAAAGTCTGTTGAGTACTGCGGATGACTCTTGTAACTGGGAGAACACCTGTTGTGCAGTATGGGATCGCGCGTTGTCGCGCAGAAGCAGCGGGGACGAGCGATTGACCAAAGCTGGTTGGAGACGTGCAAGCTTCTCCATCATTGTATTCAGTTCTTCACAGAACACATATGCAGTAAATATTATCACCTTTGTAAAGAAGCTGTCAAAATTACATCGGTGCTAGACCACCAAACAGTGACCACCGCTTTTCTAGAAGTTAGTTTTCGTTTAGCGCATTGTTTAAGTGCTGAAACAGGATCAAACCAACTTGTTGAGCACTTGCGATTATCAAACAGAATTAATTTTTTGTCGCAGTAACTGCACTTCAAAATTCCTTCGTTTGTCTGCCTGTTGAGTAGTGCAAAGCATGTGTCGATGCGTACTTCGCGCTATCGATCATTGAGTTCGTGGGGCACCCATTTGTCAAGCTTTTTTACCAATTATTAGCCGCAAATGGATTTATGTTGTTTTGATGCTAAAGTCGAAAACTGCTGCTAATTTAGCCGTAGATTGCGTATCTACGGCAGAATTAGCAGCAGTTTTGTACAACCGACTTCAATATAAATATATTTTATTATTGTTTTTTTTTTTTAAATTGACCGTTATTTCGATACGATTTAAATGAGACCACCTGGGAGGTATACCGTATGAAACAAAAAAAATTCTAAATAGGTTTAGGCGTCTTCGAGTAATCGGTGTACATACATAAAAAAAAGATTCCGACGAACTGTAAACCTCTCCTCCTTTTTGAAGTCGGTTGAAAATACCAACAGGACAATCCTAACTTGATTTTTCTTCATTATCACCTTTTCAATACACTGCTAGATATTATCATCATCTAGAAGTTCGTCTTAATAAGTATCCAAGAGTGACCTATGTCTGTAAAATTACATTCTGTGGGGCACTTCTGCTTAGTCTTCAGAGGTGACTGTAGTTATCTGTAGCCTTTTGTTTTGAAGTTAATACTGGTGTCCATGGACTGCAGTGACCACTTACAATTTTATTTGTTTTAGACTTTTATTTATAAATAGTTCGTTGAATATTTTTACATCTCAGAATATTCACGGCTATTATACTGTAATGACACAATTTATCTGAGTTAATTCACATATGGGTTTCATTTGTTTAAAAAACGACACAAAGAGCTATCAATCATATAGCGTGCGACTTTATGCCAAGTTCATTTGAAAAATGCCTTCAAAATTTTTAATCACTTATATAAATAACGTTTGTCGGTATTTAAACTGATTTGAGTATTTAATTAGAATATCATTAACCTATATCGGTGTGTCGTGCGCGTGTTACATAATATACTAAGCTGGGTCCAGTTGAATGAAGGGTGTTGTGTTTGAAGCCTATTGATCAGAATAGAATAGAATGATTTTTATTCAATATTGATTATTACATAATACTTATTGAAAGTTATTTTTATTTACCACTGGTTCGGAAAATACCTTTGTTTTTTTAAACACATTTCAGTTAACAATAATTTTGTTTGTACAATTTTTAAATGTATTTTCATAGAACCATCGATCACCTTATTCCCTTATTCACGTATTCATTGATATTATAATAACCATTTTTGTATAGTTTTTCTTTAATAAAACTTTTAAACTTATTTATTGACAAACTTTGAACATGTTCTGGGATTTTGTTGTAAAAGCGTATACATTTCCCTATAAATGAATTACTGATTCTGTGGAGTCGAGTAACTGGCATTAAAAGCTTATGTATGTTCCTAGTGTTTAAGGTATGAACATCCTTAATCTTATTAAAGCTATTTATGTTTTTATATACATACAATACATTTTCATAAGCATATTGCGATGCCAAAATTAATATGTTTATTTCTTTAAAATTTTCCCTGAGTGACTCTTTACAATTTAAGTTATAAATCGCCCATACGAGTCTCGTTTGCAAAACAAATATAGCTTCAATATCAGTCGCAATATCCCATAGCCAAATTTCATAAGACATAACTCTCTGAAAGTAACTAAAATAAAGTAATCTCTGTCTCAACATCTCTGAGACTTCCAATCTTTCTCACAGCATATGCTACAGATCTAAGTCTGCTTGCTAATTTAGATATAATATGGAATCTAACTGGCATTACAAGCTTATGTTTGTTACTTACAATTTAAATTATAAATCGCCCGTACGGCTCTTTTTGCAAAAAAATATGGCTTTAATATCAGTCGCATTACCCAATAGCAAATTTTTATAAGACAGAAACAGAACAGAAAGTCACTAAAATAAACTAATCTACCTGTCTCAACGTCTGTGAGAATTCCAATCTCTCTTACTGCATATGCTGCAGAACTAAGTCTGTTTGTTAATTTTTATATATGGCGGCCCCATTAAAATTTTGCGTCAATAGTAATACCAAGAAAAACGGTGGTATCCACAAGACTCAACTCCTCCCCATTTAAGAGCACATTGGTATTCGAATGCTTCACATTAGGTATTGTAAATTTACGTTAAACCATTGTACAAATTTTAATAGAGAATTATTAACAACGTCATAATTAATTAACTGCCATTTGAGTTTTTTATTTTAAAACGTACTGTACTGAGTTATTGTGTGGTTAATCAAGTTGTCACTTCATCTATTAGTAGTCAGTCAACACTGTGTTTGACAATACGAAGTTACCAAGATCACCTTTATTCATCATCGTTAGTTGGTTCTTCCAAGTAAGTGATTGAAGCAAACTGGAAAAGGTGTTTCAAAAATTGGTCAGACGCATGAATCTATAAAGATGCTGATGGAAGTTCCTTAAAACATTTAATAATAAAAAACTTTAACTATAAAATATTTTTTTAGTTTTTAATTTTCGCACAACTTTCTGAGTGGTCCGTGTAAAGTTGCAGCGTGGCTTTAACAAAACTTTCTTTTTAAACTATGTACGTTTCTTAACCAATAGATTGTCTGGCAGAGATACATGTGCTGTCTTTTTTTTTAAATCAACTAAAATTACTTAATGAAAGAAATGTTCGATTAACTGACATGGAGTGAAACCTGACGTCATTTCATAAGAATAATGCCAACATTAACATACATTCATACATATAATCACGCCTCTTTCCCGTAGGGTCTGGCAGAAACCACTTCTTTCCACTTGCTACGATCCTTACATACTCGTACTTGTTTCGTTTCTTCCACTTTCATTATTCTCTTCATACATGCTCTGCTGATATGGTTTGGCCATGTCGAGAGAATGAATGAAGAACGATGGACGAAAAAAGTGTATAGGGCGAGTGTGAATGAAAGTGTTGGAGGGGTAGTAGAGCTAGGCGGACATTTCAGGACCAAATCAGGGACGTCTTGAAAATAGGCCAGGTCAAGAGTACCCTAAACCGTAGAGCATGTATGCCAACATTTAAGGAAAATAATATTTACCTCAGGCTTACAAATTACTGAATGGGAATGGGCTAAGTTTGTTTTCTTAAATTAATCACGTCTGTGTTAATGGATCAAAGGATAAGAACGTGGCTTAAGGCTATTGTTACTTTTTATTTTCGTTTTGTACAACATATTCCATTTGGATTTGGCTCGCAATGAAACTTTTTCTCCAATTACTTTTATTTTGGTAATGAATCTATTGAAAGCTTTACGGTGTAAAAGGTAGTCTTAGTGTATTACGTTAACATAAAGACTATGCTGCGGTAAGCGTAATATATTGCAATGTGTTTTATTTCCCCAAATCTGTTTCGTTTATCCCGTGTTGATTTTTTTCTGTTGCTTAGATTTACTGATAGCTTCGAATTTTGTTAGTCACTTGCGCTAGTGTGTGTGTGTGTGTGTGTGTGTGTGTGTGTGTGTGTGTGTGTGTGTGTGTGTGTGTGTGTGTGTGTGTGTGTGTGTGTGTGTGTGTTGTGCCTCAACAAATAAAAACCTTCCTTTAATCACTAAATGGCGCGTTGATAGTGAGTTAAGACCGAATAACAACGACACAAAATTTTTAATTTCTATTTACAACAAAAGTTGCAATATGTTCCAGTAGGATCTCATGGCCTCCGACACGTGGCATCGTATATAAAGATATGAAGTCTAACGACGAGGAGCAGCATCAAAGGTGCAAGACATTAATTCGATTTTTCAATCGCCAATATCCCTTCCAAGCGTGACGATTATGAAGCATTCTTCAAACAATGGAAATGGCCAATATCCAGTACTGGACTATCACGGACAGAAAAAAGAAAAAGATGTAGTCTTTAGACTTCATACATGAAGATGAGAAACGTAAAAAAGCTATCAAAATTATTTATTTTTAATCTATAATACAAAAATGTAAAAAGTGTTGCTAAGCGCAAATCTCGAGAGCAGCTGAACCGATTTCGCTTATTCTTTTTTTAAAATATTCCTTGAAGTACGAAGATGGTTCTTACGGAGAGAAAAATTTAAAAAATTGTCTGAAAAAATCTAAAAGCAACACTTTTCTATATTCCCATACAAAAGGTTCGTAATAATACTTAAATGTCTATTTGAACTTTAATACTGTTTTGTACTGATTTTCATTTTGTTTTAGGTTAGATAGACATAAAAATACAGTACTGTGGTCTGTAGCTGTGGTGTTCAGTATGGCTATAAAAGCTGATATTATTCTTATATCAATTTTTAACATACAATGATCAAGACAGGTGTTTAGTCTGGTAGGAAGAGTATGTCCGGGTAAGATCCCAAGAGTAGCCAGCATGTTTAAGTAATAAGACCTATTATTGCATTCATATGTAGGTTCATTACTTCGCGGTATCAGATTAATATTTATATCTCCTAATATTACAATGTTTTTTTGTGATCTTACTATATCCAAGTGATTATTAAGAGAATCAACAAATTTTGTTGCATTTTTATTTGAGGGCGATCGATATATGCCAAGAATGATGTTATCGACCGTTTCAACTTGCAAACAAGATGCATGTTCGAGTTTAATTTCTTTTATGTTTACTTTAAGATTCTTCCTAACATAAATCACTACGCCGTCATTTTGATTATTATTATAGGTTGTCGCAGAAGTACTATAATTAGCAATAACAGGTATAGGTTTATTAGGATCCAGTCGGCATTCTGTCAGAATTAATATGTCAATTTCAAAATTTAACCCCGTTAATGTAACTTGAAAATCATCAATATTTTTAAAGACACTCCTAATATTCTGCGTTATTAATGTTAAATCACTTATCGTAACTTTATGTTTACTAAGGTTTTGGATGTCACACTCTGTTGCATAAGCAATTTTAGTATCGTCTATTTCATTCAGTATGTTAAGAGAGCAAGACATGTTCAAAGGTATATAAAACACAAATCAGTACAATATTAATTAGGTCGTAATTTTGTTTGACAGGTGGGTCATAAGCCGGCAGATATATTTTTAATGGGATGAACCATTTAATGATCACATTATTTACGATAGCCAATATCAAAGTCATGATAATAATTTGCAGAAAATCAGCTCTTACAATTTTTGCATATTTATTAGAGTTATATGACACAATAAAAGCACCTCTATAAAATAATAAGTTTTTATATATAAATTTAAATTTGTTATAAACTACAATTAAACTTATGAATAAATTAGGAATTTTCGGAGAAAAAACCGTAATATAGAAAAAATTAAACCAATTTGCTAGGCACATAATAACTAGTCAAGTAGCGTTTAGAAGTTGATGAATTTGCGACTCGTTATTAACTAGCAGGATGGGAGACGTCTCATCTTTTCTTAAGTAAACCTTACCGTAAGATGTCCAGCAGAATTTGTACGATTTCATCTTAACAACATCTCGGGCGAGGAAGTGCAAGCGGAGAGCCTTCGCCGTCAGCTGCTCGGAAATAAAGACTGGAGTATCTTCAGACGTCCTATATCCGAGATGTTTGGCACATAGTTTAGTTTTATGTTTTATGTTAAATGCTTTACTCAGTTTTATTACCTCATTTTTAAGTAAAGCAGATGATGTCTCCACAATTATCGGAGTGTTTTGAGCAGAGCTTTTTTTTCCGCGGATTCTGTATATATCAGTAATGTTATTTTTACTTAGTTCGCAACCGATATTTTTAGAGAGGCATACAACCATGTCAATGAGATCCTCTTTTGTTTCCCTTTCTTTCTTTGGTGCATTTTTAATCTCAAAGTTGGCTTTCCTCCTATCTTTTTGCATATCTTCAACTTTATTCTCCAACATGGTTATGTAGCTCTTATCCTCCTTCACTTGGGCCTCCAAATGCTCTATTTTCTTTCTAAACTCTTCGTTTTGCGCCGTTAAAAATGCTATAGAAAAACGATAATACAAACTTTGTCATTTATTATCAAAATGTGAGGGGTTTACGCACTAAATCACATAACTTTCTTAATGCAATATTGTGCAACAATTACGATGCGATATGTTTAACCGAAACTTGGCTTAATGATAACTTTTATTACTCAGAATACTTTGACAATCGTTATCAGGTATATCGTTGTGATCGTAATGTTGCATTAAGTGGGCACGAGCGAGGTGGTGGTGTGTTGATTGCGGTTCGCCGTGAATTGTGTCCTCAGCACCGCGCAGACTTGCGCGCGCCGCCACCGGCAGAGGAGGTATGGGTGTCGGTGCTGTTGTACACGATTACCGCTCCTACTTCGTCCGGTCAGCTTAAGAACACACCTCTCTATTTACATTTAATATCTACATATATAGCACACGGCAATAATCATGAGCTATTCTTGACTTCTTTTTATGATAGGGTAACCGAATTTATGATTTGTAGTTCTAATGATATTTTTCTTATTCTCGGTGACTTTAATGTGACTAATGCTTGTTGGCATTATAATATAACCACTAATACCATGGATATTCAAACAAACAATTATAGATTAGCTTGTCTCACTGCCGATTTTATGTATTTATCGTTGCTATTACAATTCAACTCTCAATTTAATGTAAATAACAGACTTCTAGATTTAATTTTTTGTAATAAAAACTGTTCAGTTTCTTCTAGCGTATACCCATTAGTGCCGCAAGATAACCATCATAAAGCTTTAAAAATAGATTTAAAATTATTTTCTTCTGCTTTGCTTAACTGTGCTTATATTAAGAAAAAACTTTTCTACAAAGCCGACTTCGACGCAATCAATACTTCATTAAATTCGATTGACTGGGAGGCAACTTTTAGCACTATGAAGTCCGACGTAGAATTGATGACTACATACTTTTATGATGTGCTTTTTTTTTTTTTTTTTATTGGAGAGGGGGCAAACGAGCATGCGGCTCACCTGATGGTAAGTGACTACCGCCGCCCATGAACAACCGCAACACCAGGGGAATTGCAGATGCGTTGCCGGCCTTTTAAAAAGGAGCAGGCTCTTTTCTTGAAGGTCCCTAAGTCGTATCGGTCCGGAAAAATCCCTGGTGGTAAACTATTCCACAAGGAAGTTGTGCGAGGAAGAAAACATCTTCTAAATCGCACAGTGGTGGACCGCCAATCATCCAGATGGTGTGGATGGTATCGGGAGTTCTGCCGCGATGTGCGTTCGTGAAATCTGGCGGCTGGGATTAATCCGAACAATTCCTCAGAGCACTCCCCATGGTAGATGCGAAAGAAAATGCAAAGAGATGCAACATCTCTTCGCAGTGCCAATGAATCGAGCCGATCGGAAAGGGCTCGGTCGTCGACGATTCGAGCCGCTCTGCGCTGGATGCGGTCAAGTGGAAGGAGCTGGCACTGGGGAGCCCCTGCCCAGAGATGGGAACAGTATTCCATGTGAGGCCGAACCTGCGCCTTGTAAAGTTGCAGGCGGTGTGCCGGCATGAAATACTGTCCCGCTCTGCTGAGCACGCCAAGCTTTTTAGAGGCCAATTTGGCCTTCTCTTCCAAGTGACCACGAAACTGCACGTCACTCGATATGTCGACTCCGAGGATACCGATACTGGCTGAGGCAAGAAGAGGAATGCCTTGAAACTGAGGAGATACGACAAAGGGGTTCTTTTTAGCGGTAAACGCGCAAACTTGTGTCTTCTGAGGATTAAACTGGACTAGATTTAGTCGCCCCCAATCCGAGACTTTGTCCAGCAAAGACTCGACTTCAGACACAAGTTTGTTCCGGTACTCGGCGACGTTTTCCCGAGAAATATTGGCCCGGCCGGTGTATAGAGCATCACCAGTGCTGTCATCCGCATAGCAATGAATGTTACCAGTTAGCAACATATCATTGATATGCAGAAGAAACAGCGTTGGTGATAGCACACAGCCTTGTGGAACACCAGCGTTAATAGGCTTGTAGTCAGAACATGCACCGTCTACAACGACCTTGATGCTCCGATCTGCAAGAAAGCTGGTGATCCAATTGCACAATTTCTCGGGAAGCCCATAGGAAGGCAGCTTCGAAAGAAGCGCTTTGTGCCAAACCCGATCAAAGGCCTTCGCAATGTCCAGACTAACGGCCAACGCCTCCCCCTTGGACTCTACTGCCTCCGCCCATCTATGGGTCAGGTAGACCAGAAGATCACCAGCTGATCGACCCCGACGAAAACCGTATTGGCGGTCACTAATCAGCTGGTGATCCTCAAGGTACCGGATGAGCTGGCAGTTAATAATGGATTCCATTATTTTGGAGAACAAGGAGGTGATCGCGATAGGCCTATAGTTGGACGGGTCTGAGCGGTCGCCTTTTTTAGGGATCGGGTGGACAAAAGCTGTCTTCCATGAATTCGGGACTACGCCATGGGAGTAGGAGTACCGGAAAAGACGCGTTAGGACCGGTGCCAACTCCGGAGCACACGTCCTCAGCACAATTGGGGGGATTCCGTCAGGCCCACTCGACTTCTGGATGTCCAGGGAGAGAAGTGCTTTGCGAACTGAGCGCTGTGAGAATAGCACATCTGGCATGGAGCACTCACACCGCGGGATGGTCGGCGGTATTTTCCCCCCGTCATCAAGAGTCGAGTTGGACGCAAAAAGGGAGCCTAAAAGGTCGGCTTTGTCTTTTGCGTCTTGGGCCAGTGAGTCGTCCTCCCTGTGCAGAGATGGTAGTGATGGCTTACAGAAATTCCCTTGGACAGCCTTGGCGAGAGACCAGAATGCACGGGTTCCCGAAGGAAGGCGAACTAGTTTCTCGCCAATTCTGCCTATGTGCTCTAACTTTGCCTTGGCAATAACTCTTTTGAAGGACCTGGAGGCGAAGTTATACTTCTTTTTAAGTGTGCTGGTGTTTACATCCCGAGTCACCGAAGCCGCAGCCCAGGCTTGATAACACTCCTGCTTACTGCGTAATGCAGTCTTACAGGAGCGACCAAACCAAGGCTGAGATCTGCCTCCGATGGGTACCACAGATGATGGAATAAATAGTTCCATTCCCTGTAGCACCACATCAGTGACAGAGTCAGCAACAGCACTGGGATCATCCGGCGAGAAGCAAACCCGCCCCCATGGGTAGGATGCAAAGAAAGACCGCATTCCGTCCCAATCCGCCGACCTGTAATGCCAAACACGGCGGCAACCTGCAGAACGCAACCGCGAAGGGAGCGTGAGTGGCACCACACTCCGGATCAGACAATGGTCCGAAGAGCCGAGAGGGGCATCGACGGAAACCTGATATCCGTCCGGATGAGAGGTCAGCAGAAGGTCCAACAGGGAAGGTGTATGATCCTCCACATCTGGAATCCGCGTAGGCGAAGTAACCAGTTGTGTCAGACCATATGCCAAGGCAAAGTCATAAACAGATCTCCCCGCATGATCGGTTAAACGTGAACCGAGCCATTCGGCATGGTGGGCGTTAAAATCGCCAAGGATCACGATCTCTGCGGATGGGACCTGTTGTAGCAAGGAATCTGTAGCCATTTGGACGTGGTCGATGAGTCGGTCTGTTTCGGCATTACCGCTATGGGACCTATAGAGGCACCCGTAGACGCGCGGATGGTCGTCGCTGTCTACGCGTAGCCAAAGGATGGACAGGTCCGAACCTTCAAGAGTGCCGAGGCGTCGAGAACAGATGTCCTCTCTAACATACACGCAAACTCCAGCCCGAGGCACAAAGGAGTGCTCCAATTTGTACCCCGGGTAGGAGAGATACGAAATATCAGTCGGAGAGGAAACCTGCGTCTCGGTCAAAAAGAGCAAGGCCGGCTTCGCCGTCTCGAGATGGTAGTGGACGGCGTTTAGGTTAGAGTGAAGTCCCCTGATGTTGCAGAAATTCACGGATAGCGTGGCAGGGGTCGCCTTGGTATTGTTGCTCAGCTTGCCCCGAGCAGTTTTGTTTTTGAGCGGAATTTTGCCCCCCCTAGAATACGCGGGGCAGCCTGAGCACCCACGCTCAGGATTGGAATAACATGGTCGTGGATGCTCAGCGAGGGATTCTCCAGGGGTACTGGTACCCTCCTGGGGTAGTCTATTGTCTAATTCCGCTACCATGTTGATGGGGGGGGGGGGGAATTGGGCCTCCGGCCACCTGCACTCACCAGACGAAACGCAGAAGCAGAGCCTCTACTTCACGCCGGTATTCTGTGAGGTCGTGGTACCAACCCGGCTCGAGCCAGCCCATACGTGCAACAGCAAAAAACTGCTGCAGGGCTCTACCACCGTTAATTGTTGTGAAAAAAGTGCTTGATGGACTTGTAGACAAACATGTACCGACGCAATATCTTACTACCAAAAATAAATTTCCTCCGTGGTTTAATAAGCCTCTGATTAAACTATCAAAAGAAAAATATAAATTTAATAAAAAATGGAAACGATATGGAAATCTTCTCTATTCTGAGACATCGCTTTAAGAAAATGGAAAAAAAATTGTTACAAAAGATTTATTGAAATTGCTGAAGAGAAAATTAAAGAGAAAATATAAAAAAAAATCAATATTTTGATTTTTCATTCAAAAATGATCCTCTTGTTAAAAATCATTCAATTAGCTCTTATCCACTCTCAACTTTAGATATAAACTCTGTTAATATTGACTATTATATTGTTCATAAAGAATTAAAAAATGTCAACGTTCATAAGGGTGCAGGGTCTGACAACATTCATCCTATTTTAATCTCCAAATGTGCTAAAGAACTCTCAAAACCTGTAACCATAATTTTTCGAACTTCTATTGAAACCGGTGTTTATCCTAGTAAGTGGAAAAAATCTTTAATAACTCCTATTCCCAAAAATAGCAGAAAAGATATAATTACTGAGTATAGACCGATTTCCAAATTATGTGTTTTGGGAAAGGTTCTTGAAAAAATTGTCACATCTTATATTTCGTTTTCAGTTCGTAATTACATATGCCAACAACAACATGGTTTCTTTAAGCACCGTAGTGTGGATACCAATATGGTAACTTTTACTGATTATTTGTCGAAGGCCATGGATAATAACTTACAAGTGGATGTTGTATACACAGATTGTCGTGAAGCGACAATAAAGAACAAAAAGAATCTAACCTAAGAGCAACAAAACAACAAAATACAACAAAAACAAATAATATATTTAAGATTCAAAAATATTTACAATTTTATATTACAAAAATGGAGTATGAATATGAGGATGGATGATGCGATTTACAGATTATTTAAAAAAATAATAAAAAAAAAGATTAGTGCCGAAGCTGAGTCTGAAGATCCAAGGTGTGCTCTCAGCGCCTGGAACGAGCACGCACGGCGTTGGTCAGAAGGCGTGGGCGTCTCTAGGCGACGACCTCCGGTGAATGTGGTAATTGCAGGATCCGGCGATTTCAGGCCAGACAGGGGCTTGCAGGATCCTCAGCGGCTTCAGATAACACAGAAGCCTGCAGGATCCGGTGACTGCAGGCGGAACAGAGGTTTGCAGGTTCCGGTGACTTCAGGCGGAACTGAGGTTTGCAGGTTCCGGCGACTCCAGGTAGAGCAGAGACTTGTAGGATCCCGGCGACTTCAGGCAGAGAAACGGTTTGTAGAGTCCAGCGACTTCAAGTAGAGCAGAGGTTCGTAGAGTCCAGTGGCTTCCGGCAGGACAGAGGCTTGCAGGATCCCGGGGCAGTGCGGCCCCGGGATAAGGCCTTTAGGAGATGCTTCCAATTCGAGAACTGAAGCGAGACTGAATTTCTTCACCGATTGTTCGGCTTTTATACCTTTCTAGAGAGAACGGAAAAATTATTTAAATTAAACGCAAATTTTTTGTAAATGGTCAAGAGAAAAGAGTATTTATGTGGAATTATCGAAATAGAAACAACAGACGGGTAGCAAATTTGAATATAATTGCTATGGAGACCAAATAAACAACAATGTCAAAACATGTCAAATTTTAGTTTTAGGCTTGTAATAAGAAAACGGCAAGATTTAAGTGGAAAATGAGATATTATTGATATAGGAAAAAAGGTAGCGCAACTGCCCACACAAAGCCCGAGATTGTAGAGTTACGGAAAACTAACTAAAAGATCGAAAAAAGGTAGACTCCATTGACACCAATTTAAAAGTGCTGATAATGTGAAAATACGAAGTAGAAATGATTTGTTATTGTGTTGTTATGGTTTAAAATCGTTACAGGATCCTATGGAAATAAAGGTGATGTAAAATATCCAGTTTTAAAGTGAATGCAGAAAATCGAAACAGAATGGAAAAATGAATTTAAAATAATGTAAAATGATATGTAAGTAGCATAACACTACAAGATTTTTCCAAGGCTTTCGACAAATTAAATCACGATCTACTTATTGAGAAGCTTACAAGGGCTGGCATTCACGGCAACCTTCTCAGGTGGATCCAATCTTATATTAAAAATAGATTTCAAGCAGTTTGTGTAAAGGGATACTCTTCACAATTTCTACCCGTAGCATCAGGTGTTCCTCAAGGATCACACTTGGGCCCTTTGCTGTTATCTTTATATATTAATGATATAGGATTTGCACTAAAAAATAGTGATTACCTACTTTATGCCGACGACACAAAGTTATTCAGAGTTATCGAAACAGTTGATGACTGTGTAAAGCTGCAAAAAGACATAACTTCTCTATGTAATTATTGTGGAAATAACCAATTATATCTCAATATTGATAAATGCCATATTATGTCATATACACGTAAAGTCAACAATATAATATTTGATTATAGCTTGAATGACACCACTATCAAAAGAGTAGATAGTATTAGAGATCTGGGAATAATAATGGATTCAAAATTGTCATTCAATCTACACATTGATTATATGTTAGGCAATGCATTTCGTAGCTTGGGATTTATTCTTAGGATTAGCAAACCCTTTAATAAAACAATAACGCTAAAAATTCTATACTTTTCTGCTGGCTGCAGAAAGTTCACACGAAAGCACTGATTGAGGAAGTGCGTGAAAGGTGTAGAATGGAAGCGGACGAAAGGTTGTCGCACAACTTCAAGGAGAACTCCAAACTCTTCTGGAAAGAGGTTGGAAGGACCCGAAGTGGTGCGACGGCCTTAAGAATGAACAAAGTGCTTTCGAGAACTAATGACGTCCTCTCAGAAAAATCGGACGTCATGCAGCGATGGAGCGAATTTTATAGAGAAATGTATGCGTGTGATGATCTTAGTGAGGGATCCGGGGATGACGCCGTGACTGGTACGCCAGACCCGGACCTCGATGACACTGAGGTCATCAGGATGAAAGAGATTGAACGTGCGATTCGAAGTTTGAAATGTGGTAAGGCTGCGGGACTAGACAGAGTTACTGCTGAAATGGTCAAGTATGGTGGGCCTCGCGTCTGGGACAGCTTTCATCTGCTGTGCAATTTGTGCTGGCGGACGGGGGATGTCCCGGATGATTGGCGATCCACAGTCATTGTGCCTTTATATAAAGGTAAAGGTTCACATTTTGACTGCGGGTGCTATCGGGCGATCAGCTTGACCAGTTTAGCAAGTAAAGTTTACTCGAAGGTTTTGACACGTAGGATGCAAGAGAAATCGGAAAGATTTCTATGGGAGGCACAATGCGGATTTAGACCTGGAAGAGGATGCACGGATCAAATGTTTTCTCTCCGCATGATCACGGAAAAGCTTCTAGCTGCTAACCAGAAGATTTTCTGTGCTTTTCTGGATCTTGAGAAAGCATTTGATAAGGTTGTAAGGAAGAAAATGTTGGAACTGTTGCCGGGGTATGGTGTGGATGGTCGATTGCTAAGGGCTGTACAGTTTCTTTACTGTGACTGTAAAACCTGTGTGCGGGTAGGGCATGACCTGTCACCCATGTTTAACGTCCAAACGGGCGTAAAGCAGGGTTGTGTCATGTCTTCCTGGCTGTTCATACTGTATCTCGACAGCTGTTTACAGAAGCTGAAAGATAGTTGTTTGGGTGTGAAATTGGGTGACATTAAAGTAAATTGTCTGCTGTATGCTGACGATACAGTGCTTATTGCACCATCAGAGGCAGAACTGCAGGCATTAGTCACGTGTATGAAAGAGGAATGTGAAATTAAAGGTCTCCGTTTGAATGCTAATAAAACTAAGGTTCTGGTATTTGAAAGGGACGAAGAGAGAACGAAGTGTGAAATATGGGTAAATCAGGAATGTCTAGAAAAGGTAAATGAAATTGTATACTTGGGGAGTGCTTTTAGCCGGGATGGAAGATGTGATTTAGATGTGGACAGGCGTGTCGCTGCCGGGAACAAAGTCAATGGTGCCCTGACTGCGTTAGTCAAAAGGCAAGGCGTAGCGAAGAGTGCACGCCTTGCATTACATAACGCAGTGTTGGTACCGACTTTGTTATATGGCAGCGAAACCTGGGTATGCCAGAAGAAGCATAAAAGTAAGTTGAATGCAGTGGAGATGCGATCTCTTCGTAAAATATGCGGCGTTACCATGGCCGACCGAAAGCGAAACGAAGAGATTCGCAATATGGCAGGTTTGAAAAATGACCTTATCACAAAAATTGATAAGGGCGTGCTTCGGTGGTTTGGGCACGTTGAGCGAATGAGTGAAGACCGAATGGTGAAGAAAATATATAGCGCGAAAGTTAATATTAAAAGATGTCGAGGTAGACCGAGACTAACTTTCGAAGACCATGTGAGCAAATTGCTCGAAAAGGGGAGGGTCAAGAGTACTCGGATACCTAGACGTGCATGCATGAAGAAGATAATGAATCTGAAAGAAGCGAAAGAGGTTTGTAAGGATCGTGACACTTGGCGATCTGTTCTCTCTGGCTACCCCGTCAGGGATTGTGCGTGAAGATAAGTAAGTAAAGTAAACACTACCAACAACGAAAACTTTTTAAAAGTTAGCTTAGTATGAGTTAACTTTTAGGTTAACTTTGTTTTCCGCTTTGTCAAGCGAAGTTGAAGCTCTCATATAACTTTTATTGGTTGAGAAAAGAAAAATAATAAATGAGATTTCGTACATGATTACAAAAATTTGGAAAATATTTCCATCTTAACATAAAATATCCAAAGAATATATCCGAAGTTGATTTCAATCATAAAATAGCGCTTAGAGGTCAAGTACTTTGTGCGGGAGATTGGTTATTGTCCAAGAGTCCCAAAAACCGGAGGGTTTATTATTCGCATGGTATTTCAATTGTATTACAACGTGGCACCTCCGCGAGCATTAAGGCCACTTTCGCATCGGGGTCGTCAAGGGACAAATATTTTGACTAAAATATAGCGATTAAATTTTGTAATTTATCAATTTTAATGTTTAGTAAGCAACTACTTAACCTATATTAGTATTTAGTCACAAAAAGCCGTGGTAGCTCAAGCTAAGTGTAGCTAACGTGGTAGCCAAGTGTTCGCTGTAAATAAAACAGTAAAGTAGGCAACGCTATCACCAAATGTGAATTGAAATTTTATGTAAATGCTGATTTACCACGTGCTTGGCGGTGAAGGAAAACTCCGTGCGGAAATCCACCTGCACGCACTGGAACAGCGCATCGAACTAATTACTTTTTAATTCTCTCAAGAACGAGAGGAGACCTATGCATGGAATTGGGATATTTAAATGCAATTTTATATTAGAGTCAGTTAACCTAAAATCAAAATATGATTAGAAAATAATATCACTTCATTGCTTTTTACATTACCAACCTGACGAAAAAAAATGTTTACGTCGAATTCGTAGTATGTAACAATAAAACGGAAGTCAGATAATTTCTAACTCCATAGGTTAATTTCTTTACTTTTAAACAGATGTATAACTATAACACATTAAGGCGGAAACTATCCTGCTTAATGAAACCCTCTGAGAGGAGTTGCTACGTCGATCTGAAGTGTCGAAAAAGCAAAGGCAAATCGATTTCTTTATAGAGTTCTTGGAGAAGAACAATTGTATCTATATCTATATATACAAATGTAAGCTCTAAGTCGATAGCTAATATTGAACAAAATATTCATAAATTATAAACTGAAGTCGTCCACGTTAATCATTCCGTCTATTGGTGACCTGTGTAGAAATCCATTTTATATAAAGCTCAAGTCTGAACATGCATGGAATATTATAGTCACCTTTGGGATGACTCGGCAAAATATCAACTTGCCGTAATCGACTCAGTAGAACGCAGAGCCAAGAGGCTTATCAGCGACAAAAAGCTGATTGAAACTAACCTTCACATGCTAGCTCACCGCCGCCAAGTTGCTCGTTTGTCGATCTTCCAGTGTGCCCATAGGCTACATAAGTTCATACCGTCATCTGCATTTTCCTATCGGGGTACGAGAAGTACATCAGATAACCATCCACACTTGGTTGACGTTCGGAATATTCGCACTAAGCGCTACAAGTCATCTTTCATAATGCGTACAGCCAAGGAGTAGAATGCCCTGCCGAATTCTGTTTTTCTGAGCTCAAACTTCAAGGTACGTGTTATAAGGCTTCTCTTGGGCAAACTCACTCCATCGAAGACCACATCTTTGCTCTCGGACCACACAAAATTAATAATGAAATCATTATTCTTAGTAGATACCTGCACCTGCTGTTGACCGAAATAAGATTAATTTAGAATAAATCCTCACTTAGTAATAATTGGGGTCAGATATTCTTACCGAAACAGACACGCATTATGTAAATGTTTTAGTATACGCATGAATACAAACAGCTCATTATAACAATACATTTTCTTGCTTTAATCTTTCATAAAAACAGAACATGACATTATTATATCTTTCAAAAGTAATGGAGATCAGCATAAGATTGTTCTTGCTTTTTTTTATAAAACTGAAATAATAACTGAACTAACAATCCACATAAAGGTAAATGGCTGCAGCAGTCCATGGACAACTGCAGACAAAGAAGATGCGTTGTCAACCCTGAGTTACCCATATATAGTCTATCTACACTCTTCAGACGGGATCACTGCTATTTGTTTTGTACTGCTATTTGTTACATAATACTTTTCGTTAGGACTTACATATTTCCTACTTAAGTGTCCTTCAAGGTAGATTTTTTATCTATTTCTGCCGCCTAAAAGCACGACATTTACTGTTGTTCCGATTTAAAGAGTATTAGAGCCAGTAACAAACATACAAATGTAATCTCAGTTTTCTTTGTTTAAAAAATACTTTGAAATTGGTTGCAGATGTCCATAGGCTACATTTTTTGGCTACATTTTTTATAAATTACAAAAAAAAAACTTTTGCCAATAGAACTATTTTATAAAATAAATGTTACAAACGAGACAGACCACGCGGGGGTAAGTGGATGCTGTGACCTATAGACATCCACATCTATTCTCGATTACCAATCAAAATACAGATGCATTGTTTTGCACTAAAAAGGGTGTGCAATTCTCTACTCTCGCTTTACAAAACACAACAGCATTAAACTGCTACTGTACTCTTGTATTTATTTTTTTATAGGATCGAGTGACAAACGAGCACATAGTCCACCTGATGGTAAGTGGTTGCTGTGGCCCATAGACATCTACATTTATCCTCAATAAAGAATCAAAATGCAGATGCGTTGTCACTCGTGAGGACTAAGATGGAATAAAGAACGAAAAGAACCTATTTTACCAGTAAAACTTTGTACTCCGGTTCTCTACACTCACCATACGAAACACAGCAATGTTAAGCTGCTATTTTACGCTGGTATTCTGTGAGAACGTGGTCCTTTCCCGGTCGAGCCGACCCATTCGTGCTACAACTATACAACGAGTACTAATATAGCTGCAGCATGGCTCTACCACGTAAAAAAATCTGTGAAAAATATCCTGTGAGAGCGTATTTCTTTCCCGGTCGAGCCTTGCTACAACCATAATAAAGCCGTAGCGTGGCTCTACCACGTATAAAATAGCCACTTACCACCATATTAGGTGGACTAGAAGATCGATTTACATTAAAATTTAATAATTACAATTTGCGATTTATCACAAATTCTGATTTGAAAAGACTTAAAAGAGTGTTAATCAATATTTTACAAAGTCACGTGCTTGTGAAATTCATGAACTTAGAATAAAAACAAACATCTAAATTAAAACGAAAGATGGAGATCCATTTCATTTAAAATAAGCGACCTTTCTGGCTACTTTTGTAGTCAGCGTATATAAATTACATTAGAGAACTATTGGCTACAGATATTTATCACTTCAACATTACACTTTTAGATTATATACTATTGTTCGACTTAATAATGTTACAAACGTAATAGAATTAGATGTAACTAATATTTAAAAATAAATATGATTACTTGGCCTAAAACGCTTGCATCCGATAAAAGACAATATAGAATAAAGAAGACAAACGAGCACAAATTCCACTTGTTGGTAAGTGGATGTTGTGGCGCATGGACATCCACAACTATCTTGGATAAACAATTCAAATACAGATACGCAGTCATCATTCAGAACTAATAAGGAATGCCTTGTTACCAGTAAAAATGGTATCCGGTTCTACACTCACCATATGAAACACAGCAGCATTAAGCTACTAGTTTACTCTGGTGTACTGTGAGAGCGTGGTCCTTCCCGGACAACCCGACCCATTCGTGCTAAAACCACACTATAGCTGCAGCGTGGCTCTATCACGTAGAAAACTAATTAGACTAAACTTTAAAAAAATATAAAGCCACTATCGCTTTAACGAATCTCGATTTAATTCTTTATATACAGTCTACATACCGCCCACCTGACATATAAATTTATCTTCGGCTAGCAGTGTGGCTCTACAACGTCAAAACTAACTATGCAATTCGAAACTACTGTACCTTATATAGAAAAACATTATTGACGTCGGTTCCGTGCTCGACATCTGTTCCAAGAAATTCTTGCCAAAAATCACTATATTGGAAAGGTCTATGTTCGGCGGTAGACTCAAAAGGCTGATGATAATCAGATTTATCAAAAGTATAACTGTTGTCATATTTAGTTTAAGTTAACTTCTTCTATGAGACTACAATATTTTAGTACAATTGTTATACAATACAATAGTAGAACGTTTAGATATCCGATACAGTACATTTGTGCTATCATACATACATACATATAATATAATCATGCCTCTTTCCCGTAGGGGTAGGCAGAGACCAGTTCTTTCCACTTGCTACGATCCTTACATACTTGTTTTGCTTCGTCCACTTTCATTATTCCCTTCATACATACTCTTCGGTTTAGGGTACTCTTGACCTGGCCTTTTTTCAAGACGTCCCTGATTTGGTCTAGAAATTTCCGCCTACTTTTTTCGTCAATCGTTCTTCATTCATTCTCTATCCCACCCAAAAAAACAGGGAAGAAAACCTTTCAATTGTTATTTTGGTTATTTACGCTTAGTAACTTTGCGACGATATCTTAGTAGACTATTTATGAGATGTACGTTACTAAATGAATCGAAGATTTCCGAAAAAGAGAAAGGAAGACAAAAGATTGATATTAAAATAAAAAAAATATAAAAAAAAACATAAAGCGTCTCTAGAGTCATCACAAAAAATCCGTCTTTCACCTTTTGTTTCGATATTGCTGCAATAAGAATAAATCAATGCGACTTCTTTTTCGATTTCCTTCGTAAGCGGTAACTTCCGCAAAATAAAGTTAGTACAGTTTAGTAGGAGATATTATTTCCTATTTTATGTTTAATTATTATTAACTTTTTTATCACATCCATTAGGAAATTAGTGTGATTTCCATTATCCAAAGTTCAAATTTTGACATGTTTCCACGTTAAAGGTCTCTACAGTCCAAATGCTGTGCTTTTATGAAGACGTCTTACGTGTATGTACGTATGCGTGTGCGTATGCACATTCGTGATTAATTTTCGCCTCGTATATCTAGAGAACAAATTAATAATGATTTCATGCGATTACATTTAATCACACCGAAAAATAGGAACCGTGACTTTTTATTAAGATTTGATCCGTCAGCTTTTTGTTATGAATAAATTGATTGAAGAAAGGGCAAAGCAAAGGAATTTTAGAAAATGGTGTTTTTGAGAATGCTAGCACGCAAAAATGCTTCGAACATTCCGTTTACTAAAATAATAATCATTTAAGATTGTTTTATACGTTGTAGAAAGTATTTAATTAATTCTCGAGGACAACTTATTGGATATAGTAACTTTTAGGTATATCACCTGCAAAAAATATTGCATTTCTAAAATAGACTCAAAGAAAAACTGTTTTATATTGCCGACGACATAATCCGAACATATTCGACCAGCAGTTACATTAACATATTCCTACTATCACCGCAAATACATATTTTACGAGAGCATCAAATATGTAATCGATGTATTTGGTATATTTATTTCTGTACATCTTAATGCATATGCTTTAGGCGGCGTTAATATATTAGGTATTAAGGTATTCTTCCTTAGTCAACCACAAGCTTAAACAGATATAAGCTTAATATACAAGGCAGTGCAGCAAAAGTTGAAAAAAGAATGGATATGATATAAGGACCAATAAGATATATAACTTTTATCTGTTACTATTAATTATTTAGACTTCAAAAGTTTTTGAATTAGTTTTGTCACTATGTTTATGTAACAACGGCAAAAAGAACTAAGTAAGATACATCATTTTATTTTATTATGCGGATATATAAATAAAAATAAAATAAAAATAAAAATAGTTTATTCAGTAAATGATCATACATTAATTATAACCGGGGACGGGGTCTCCTTTTAAGTATAAAAACTTGTGTTAGGAGACTCCGCTCTTCCATAGCACTTACATTAACTACTTGCATGACCTTTATACATAATAATTGACTATATAAATTATGATAATAAAAGTAATTACATTCACGCCAAAGGTGCGTTTATGCGCAACGCGTGCGTGCGTGCGTGCGTGCGTGCGTGCTTGCGTGCGTGCGTGCGTGCGTGCGTGCGTGCGTGCGTGCGTACGTGCGTGCGTGCGTGCGTGCGTGCGTGCGTGCGTGCGTGCGTGCGTGCGTGCGTGCGTGCGTGCGTGTGTGCGTGCGTGCGTGCGTGCGTGCGTGCGTGCGTGCGTGCGTGCGTGCGTGCGTGCGTGCGTGTGTGTGTGTGTGTGTGTGTTACAATTAAATTACATTATTTTATGATGCTTAAAAGAGCCTCAGTATCATCATAGCTCTTATTCAATAGCCATTTGGTTAGAGCATATTTGCAATTTCGGTAATTAAGGTGGTAAATATTTATGTTTTTATTAATGACGTTGTATAGAGTCGCAGACTGTTTTACATATTGCCTCCTAACTAAAGCGGTTTTAACAGTGACGGCTGTAGCTGCTAGGTTTTTCCTTCTTTTGGCTACAATACAACGGTCAAACTTTATACCTTTATGCAGTCTTAGAACGGAATATAAGATGTACAGTTTCCTAACAGTGAGTACATTACTTATAGCATAGAGATCTTCTGTTGGGAATCTTTTTGGTTTAAAATGCATAATTTTTAACAAATTTCTCTGTGCCCTTTCAACTTCTAAAAACTTAGTTTTAGTAGCACCACCCCATACAGGAACACAATATACTAAAATAGACTGAGCCAAAGCAATATATATTTGGTAAACTAAATTTTTCGTAGCGATATTTCTTAGTGTTTTAAATGTCCAAGTAAGTTTCCTAAGTCTATTCATGATTAATTCAATGTGCCTATGCCATGACAAATGTTGGTCAACTATGACCCCTAGATACTTGGTCTCAGAGACCTTACAAATTAATGAACAGCGGCAAATAGTACTTAAGGGATCATTGCATGTGTGAAGTTTAATTTGGAAATTGATGTTAGGTTGAGTTCGAATATAATTTGTAAAACATATATAACAGGTTTTCAAAGTATTTAAAGTAAGTAGGTTAGAGTTCAGCCACTTGGCGATCCTCGCAAGTCCTTTTTCAGCAGATCTACGTACAGAATCCCAGGAGTCACCAGTAAATATTACTGCAGTATCATCTGCATAGGAGATTATGTGGCCTTCGTTAATGTGCATATTAGTTAGATTATTTATGTAGACTAAAAACAATGTAGGACCCAAAACACTGCCCTGTGGTACTCCAAATGTTATATCAGATTCCTCGCTTAAGTATTCACCTATCTTTACTTTCTGCTTGCGATCCTTAAGATAGTTTTTAAATAAATCTAAGGGAATACCCCTGATACCCAAATCCTCAAGCCTGTGTACAAGGATAGGAACAGAAACGGTATCGAATGCTTTCTTAAGATCTAAAAATACGGTTAAGCATTTTTTCCTATTGTCTACTTTATTTACAACAAAAGAAGTTAATTCCAAGACTGCATCTTCCGTAGAAAGTCCTTGCCTGAAGCCATATTGAAAGTTAGATAAAATATTATATTTGTGGAGATAATTTATTAACCTTACATTTATTAACTTCTCAAGAATTTTGGAGATGGCAGGTAAAACAGAAATGGGTCGATAGCTACCTACGTCATCCCTATCGCCATTCTTGTACACAGGAGTTATAACTGCTTTTTTAAGGGCATCTGGAAAGATTCCCTTATTAAAGCACAGATTAGCCAAGTGGGTGATCACTGGAACAAGACAATATAAGAAAATTAATTTTAAGAACTTTAGCACCAATAAGTGTTTTAATCTGAATAATTATTATCAGCTATAGAGCATCGGACATAAAACACGGTAGCTAGAAAACAACAAAGCTATAGAAATTAATTGATTAATTGACTATAGAAAGTTGCTTAAGTTCATAGATACAATAATAATAATTATAAGTACTTCCATGGACTCGTTATTTGTGATTTTTAATCGAGTTATAAAATGTACTAAAAAGGTACTATAATCGATGCAGATGATGTTTTTTCTTTGTATGTTAAACGAATTATCCAAAGCCGCTGAACCGATTTGAATAATTCTTCGTCCAAAATAGCAGTGTCGTGTGCTGACATATTAGTTTGACTGGTAGAGAATGCCTGAAGGCGTTAAGTCCGCCTTCGTACGTGTTGTGTAAAGAATGTAAACAAAAAAAAATCAACCTTAAGGAGAAAAAATAGAAGATGAAGATTTGAGCTTGTGATATTTCTTGGGCCATTCAAAAGAATAAAGCAATTCAATATTCAATAAAAAGTAAAACTGACTTCAAACTCAAAACTAGTGGCAATATTAAAAATTTTGTTCAACCGAATTCAATATAAATTATTACGGATAACTCAAAAATCAAATAAATCCCATATAATAATGAGTCCCATATAAATTTGATGAAGGTCAGATTTCTAAGCAAAATAATATGGGACCACGTGCCAGCTTTCAATTAAAAAAGATACATCAAAATCGGGTTAAACTCCTCCTTTTTGAAGTCAGTTAAAAAACCTTACTAGCTAATGAGGTCGAGGGTTACTCGTTGTAACCCCCCCCCCCCCCATAGCTGCCCCAACCAAGGGTGACGGGATTAGGGCCTATGAGTAATCCCATCGACGGGCAGCTGCTGAGCGACGGGGCCAGAATATGGCCACGTGGAATTTCCTAATTACAATAAACAATATGGGAGAAAGCTAGAAACGCATAGTACTTACCATTCTCCGAAGCTAACATCGCACCAAGGCTTGGGCAGGCCGTGAGTGTGTGTAATAGTAGATGGCGAGTAATGTACAGTGATGTGTGAGTGTGTGGGGCCTTGGCAAGCATAGGCGAGCAGCAACGGCCGAGTTCCAGGCTGCTCCAAAATGTGGTAATCTCCCGCAGAGTCACCCACCGTCACTTTCTTCCTTCTTCCCTATGACAGTCTATATCAAAGTCCGCACGAGCAATTAATATTGATCGCAGTCAACGTTAACTTCCTAACAATTTGTCAGCCCGGCGTCGAATTCTAGACTTAACAAAGAAAGCTTCGTCGTGGCAACGTCTGCTCACAAAACCGACTCCAAAAATGGAGGTTTCCCGGGCGTCCTTAAACGTGCCCTCGATAGCACAGTGTTATAGCAACTGTTCGACTCGACCCCGCCACCGGTAGGAAATAACTCTCTCGCGCGAACGTCAAACCGGTACGAATGCACCCTGGCGTTAGTTCCTGAAATTAGCGTTTGGCGCGAACAAACCCTCGTCCCGGACATAAGGATCTATGTCCGCGAGCAAACTGGCAAGCGGGACAGGGTCGCGACGGCACGTTGCAAGACCGAATCTACACCAAAACTAGGCCAACTTAGGCCCCCATCAGATCTTGCAACCCTAGCCACCGCCTCGAAAGATAGCCCCAATGTGGCAAGCCAGAGGGTCAACCTCCGCTAGATGCCCCTGGTGAGCATCGCAGCACCTTAATAAGTCCTGTACTGGACCGAAGTCCGACGACCTCTTTCAACACCTATCTGTGCCCCTATGATTCGTTCCGCAATCCGACCGGATCAGGTCTGCAAACAGCGACGCGACACGAAGCGGCCCAGCGTGGCCTCCTTAGCTTCAGTGCAGAGAGCACCCACAAATTCCACATGAACGTCGTCTGTGGAGAGCCAAACGAAACGCACAGATAGTCCTTAGTATAGATTTTCAAACAGTAGGCATAATCAAGCCATCTACTATATAACTATTTGCTTAATTGTGCAGTAGCTGATTTCAAACTGACAATCTCTCCACTAGCTAGCCTTTTAGAGATGCAGTCCTATGCTTATATTTCAACCAAATTTCAAGAGCATTAATACTCAATCTACTATGTAGCACTTGGAAACAAACTGTAATAAATTTATTTCTTGATGCGCATAGATCAAAACGGACAAACTAAGCAAAACGACAAACATAAGAGACAGCCAAAAAAGTTCCCCATTTTTTTTTTCTCAAGATAAATATCTTCGACAATACCAACAAAATATGAAAACAAAGAGAGGATGGATTTTTATTTCTTTCGGCACAAACAGTATTACTTAGATTCAATTTTCTTTTCAGCAAACAGACGCAACAATCAAATACAATTACAAAGCATACGCACAAGCATTAAAGGAGCACATAATTCAATTACAATTTTCCGTGCAACAACAAACACAGTGATTAAATATATTAACAAAACATATGCAGCAGCATTTAAAGGAGTAGATTAAATTCAATTCTTTTAATCACAACCGCTACAAATATGAAAATTTCGCGGAAAATCCAAAAGCATTTTTTAATTTTAATTTAATGAATTTTTAACTAAGTGCTCGACCAAACCAAATCTAATACCCCTTGACAGCGTGATTCAACGCTCCGGGGGGGCCCTAATCTTCCCACCACCAAGTGGAGGCCACACGGTGAACCCGAGACCAATAGAGCGCGAACCGCTAACAGTCACCACTCGGGTTGTACGCCTGAGGCCGTCGGCAACAGAACATTTTGACAAGTGGACTGTTGATGGCTTAAGTCTCAGTGGAGGCGGCCGTGGTGGGAGCTAAGGCGGCAGCTAGCTAGGGCCGCCTCCATTAAATGGGGAACAGTGGTACACCAGTCGCGGCCACTCAGCTAACGGAAGTGAGAAGAGTCTAGCGAACTGATGAGTGGCTGTGAAGTTCCTCTCCACACGCTGAGGGGGGGTGATGACACCGCCGCCCCTGGGGCAATTACCCCCCGACTGGTCGGGGGAGGGACCCCTTTCAAACCTAGGGGCCTGGTAGATGGCCGGCGGGCGCCGAGAGTCGCCCGTCAGAGGGCGTGGCTGAGTGCCCCCGCCCGTGGGGGTCGAGGGCCTGGCAGAGCACCGAGAGGAGACGCCGTTCGCACCCAGGCACAAAACTGCATGGTGATTGCCCTGGCAATGCAGACAGGGCCGCTGATGCGGACAGTCTCGCTGGAGGTACCCTCCCAAACATGAGCAGCACCAGCGGTTCTCCTTGGCGATAGTTCACCTCGCCGGAACCGGCTTACCTAATAATTTCGAGCACGACGTTACCCGGTGATCAGATGCTCGACAATAGGAGCAGGGGGGGGGGGGGGGTTGACGACGACTCTCCTGGCGGATTCAGCCTCTCACTGGGCACGTCTCGTAAGTCGTCAACCGTGCCCGCCGCGTTCTCGATCTGCCGGCACTGCTCCTCCAAAAATCGCAGCAGGTCATAGAAGGGCGGAATATAGGAGGCCTCGTCCCCGCCGTACCTCTCCTCAAAATGGATTCGAAGGTCGAGAGGTAGACGGGACAGCACGATGCGGAGCAACAAAAAGGCCCATTCGCCCACTGGTAAATCCAGCCACCTCAACGTATTACAGGCCACCAAGACTGGATCCAACAGGTCCGGACGTAGTCTGGCGCGGTCACAAAGCAGCGGGAGGCTTAGAAGCTGCTTAACATGTTCGTCCGCAATTCGCCGCACGTTGGCGTATCATCTGGCTAGGAGGTCCCGAGCAGTCTGGTAGGCGTCGTCTGACAATCTCAAGTGGCCGACGACGCCCAGGGCCTCCCCCTCCAGTGAGGCCAGGAGGTACGCCATCTTTTGGCTAGGGGTCAAGTAACTCCGGGCGTCCATTAGGCTGTCGAAAAGACCAACAAATGTTAGCCATTCAGAAAGGACCCCGGAGAACCTTGGCAGCTCCAGAGTTGGGAGTTGTCCCAACAGCTCCGGCTGAAGCTGCTTCCGAGAGGACTCGGGCAGGCCACTCATCCGAGCTTCACGCGCCTCCTCGGCATACCTGCCTTCAGCCTCGATCAATTCGTCCGTGAGCGAAAAGAACTGCTCATAGTCCGCGAAGCAGGAGTCTAGGACTCCCTTCTCCACATCCGAATCCTCGAGCTCAGCGTAAGCCTCCTCCACTGCGGCCCTTCGAGCATCCACCTGCTCGAACCGCTTTATCAAGTTATGGACCCTATCCGGTCGACCTATCAAATCATGGGCGCTTGTGGCCCAGCGTAACTCAGTCCGTAGGCAACGGATCAGTAGCTTGGACGATGACATCACTACTAAATACAAATTACGACGCGGCTCGAGCACAAATTACAAAGATAACAAATAAAAAATACAACAAAAAAGTAACAGTTAATAAATGCAGTTCCTATCAAATCGAGTTGAATAGAAATTACACAAATACGAATTACTACTTATCAACCAAACACACGTTAGCACAAAAGAAAAGACACAAATCAAATTCACAAATAACAAATACTAGTGCGATCAAATCAAGTTAAATTCAAATTGCGCAAATACAATTACTATTCTTTAGTTCAAATACAAATTATATTACAAACGAAGATACACCTCAAGGCCGATCAACAAAAAATGCCTAGCTCGGAAATCGACCCTTCGATAAGCAATCCACTACAACTATTCGACAACGATAATTAACCGATTACGTGATAATATCTATCTACCTACATGACGTGTACCTCTAGAAAAACTCCCGCTTGCGCACTAAAAGGGCGCGGCTTTCAAATCTACCTGCTTACCAAATAAGCAAGCAACAAAGGAAAATATTTTTATTATGACGTACAAAAAAATATTTTAACGTATTACGGACGGGCGTGATTGTAGACACAAAATTAAACCAATCAAACCAACGCTCCCTGCCACCAGAATTGTTTAATTTTTATCAAACACTATGGTCGGGATCGACCGGGGAATCGAACCCGGAACCGCGCTCTGCTACCAGTTTGTTACGGCCTACAGCTGCCTATCTAATAGTAGGATCTTCCCGGCCCATGAAGGAAGACTTTACAAGTAGGTGAAACCTGCTCTCTCTAATAACAATAAACTATATAGGGGAGCGTTCTATACTACTGCCATTAAACAGGGAGAATATTAGACGGAGCTTACTTACCTATATCCAAGGCGACTGGTCCCTCAGGATTCGGTCAGGTCGTATGTGGTTGTGTAGTGCAAGGGAAATAAGGTGCTGTGATGTGTATCTGGGTGTGACTGGTGGTGATTGACCTTATTAGACCTTGGCCGTCGGCAGCAGCCCGGACGTCAGCACCGCTCCAAATTGAGGTAATCTCCCGCGGCGCCGTCCACAGTCACTTTCTTCCTTCTTCCCTATGACAGTCTATATCAAAGGCCGCACGAGCAATTAATATTGTCAAATCACTTATATACGCTATCAAATTAGAATAACCAAATTCGCGGTAAATAAGGCGCGCCTAACACGCAATTCAGACTTTGATCGCAGTCAATGTTAACTTCCTAACAATTTGTCAGTCCGGCGTCGAATGCTAGACTTAACAAAGGAACCTTCGTCGTGGCAACGTCTGCTCACAAAACCGCCTCCAAAAATGGAGTTCTCCCGGGCGTCCTTAAGTCGTCGTCGGTCGAAGTTGGACTTACCTAGTCGGACTATTTGTCCCAGGTAAATATACTCGTCAACAACTTCGAGCTTAGTGCACCCAAAAACTACCGGCATAGGTGTGACATGGACAATAAACATGATCTTTGTTTTGTCCATATTCATCTTAAGACCTATCCGTTGGGAAAAACTATTGAGGTCATTAAGCATAGTGCTTAAGTCCTCCAGCGATTCTGGCATAAGGACTATATCGTCGGCAAATCGAAGGTGAGTGATTTACTCGCCATTGATGGTGATACCGTATCCTTTCCAGTCCAGGAGCTTTAAAACGTCTTCCAATGCAGCGGTGAAGAGTTTCGGGGATATAACGTCACCCTGTCTTACAACTCTCTGCAATTGGATAGGTTTCGTACTCTGGTTCTGTACTCGGACAGCCATCGTAGCCCTACTGTACAAGCACTTCAACACTTCGATATACCGACAGTCAACTTGGCATTGCTGAAGGGACTGCAGCACTACCCAAATTTCGACGGAATCAAAGGCTTTCTTATAGTCTACATAGACATAGTGGCAAATTGTACTCCTTTGACATCTGTACAATTTGCCGAAGGGTATGTATGTGGTCTATGGTGCTAAAGCCCTTTCGGAAACCGGCTTGTTCGGGAGGTTGAAAGTCGTCAAGTCTGCGCGCAAGACGATTCGTAATGACTCTCGAAACAGCACGTAGAAGCGGCTCAGAAGGGAAATCGGTCTGTAGTTCTTCAAGAGAACGTTGACGCCTTTCTTGAAGAACAAGACCCCCGCACTTCTGCTCCATGCCTTCGGTGTAATGCCACCACGGAAGACGGAATTAAAGGGCTTCTGAAGGACTTCAAGTACCGGTTTTCCACCCGCTTTCAGAAGCTCCGCTGTAATTCCATCCTCGCCTGGGGCCTTGCCGTTTTTAAGGTGCTGGAGAGCCATTCTAATCTCGCTCAGACTTACGTTCGGGATATCTTCGGAATAATGTCGGATAAGACTCGCTCTTGGATCGTTACTCACACTTGCGTTCGGCACCAACGATGACGTGTACAGCTGCCCATAGAACCTCTCAATCTCACTCAAAATCTCAGGTGCCCCAGAAACGATGCTGCCACATTCGGTCTTCAGCTTTGACAGTTGGCTCTTTCTGGCAGACAGATCTCTGGCAAAGACTTCGGAGCCTTGGTTCCACTTGATCGCTTCTTCAATACGAGCTGTATTGAAGTTGCGTAAGTCCCGCCGCATGCATTTGGAGATCTGTCTGTTCAGTTGCCTGTATGCTGTCAAATCTGTTGAAGAATGTAGCTACATCTCCCGTCTAACAGCTATGAGATTAAGAGTGTGGTCGGAGAGTTTTTGTGTTCTTCTGCTGCGGGTCTTGCAGAACTTAGCTCCGACCGCATGGACAGTTTCCACGAGCTTGTCATACAAATCGTCCACTTCATTGCAGTCTTCTAGGCACTGAAAACGGTTTTGTAATTCGAGCTGAAAGGTTTCGGGACCTTGGATTAGAGCACGAGGGGGACGGAGCGTTGACTTCATTCGACGAAACCTCTCCAACTTAACGTTTAGGTTCAGTGTGCCTCTAACCATTCGGTAATCGCTGCCGGTTTTCACCCTCACGATCACTGAGACAGCACTGAACAGTTGACGTCTGGTCGTCATATTAAAGTCAATCTCATTTTTTGTCGAACCGTCGGGGCTCGACCAGGTCCACTTCCTGTGGGGCCGCTTCTGGAAGAAAGAGTTCATCATAAAGAGTCCCTCTTTCACCATGAAGTCGGCCAGCTGCTGGCCCCTTGGGTTCCGTTGCCCTATCCCAAATTTTCCCACTTTCAGCTCACCGTTCTCTCTTGTGCCTCCTATAATATGCCAGCGAAACTAGGCTATCTCTTCTTCCAGCTTCATGAACTTCTCGTCAGTCCCCAGGGTTCGTGCTTTGTATGTTGCCTGGTCGAGTCGTCTTAGGAGGCAAACGAACCTCCAGCGGAGATTCTTAGCACCCCCTGCCCCGCCGTTACCATGGTCGCCACCGTAGCCAGGAATAGGGGGCCGCCGGGGACTGGGGGCCGTTTCTTTGTTACTCTCGTCATAGGGGGGTATTTGCCATAGTTACCACGCTTGGAGAGCGGGTTGGCAACCGCAGTTTTTTTACTGTATATTTGTTGTTATCAGGAAGATGCTGCTGCCCATCTCCTGCCTGTTTCCCTTTGTCGCCTTTTACGACACCCACGGGAAGATATGGGGTTGTGGATATTCTTAACCGCCACTACACGGCAAATTATTCATCATTTGCTATTATTTTTATTATTATTTTATCGTCAACAATTATTTCTTGAATTGTAAATGTTTCTTTGTAAAAAAAATTTATAGTTTTTTTTTCTAAATAATTAATAGGTCCGACTAAACGGTCCTCGGGATTTGAACGACTTGCCTTTGTTTTCTGTAAGGACCACTTTGGCTTTATCTCTTAAGTCTTTGTTACGTTGAGGGGTCATGAAAGTTATAAACTATTAACAGAAACTAATTTGAGTTGTCCGTGTAGTGGCGTGAAAGAATACTCACTACTCCATATCTTCCCGTGGGTGTCGTAAGAGGCGACAGAGGGAAACTGAGCAGAGGATGGGCAGCAGCATCTTTCTGAAAATAGCAAACAACAATAAAAAAAACTGCAGTTGCCAACCCGCTCGCCAAGAGTGGCAACTATGGCAAATACCCCCCCTATGATGATCACACTCTTAATCTCATGGCTGTTAGACGGGAGATGAAGCTACATTCTTCAACAGATTTGACAGCATACAGGCAACTGAACAGACAGATCTCCAAATGCATGCGGCGGGACTTACGCAACTTCAATACAGCTTGTATTGAAGAAGCGATCGAGCGGAACCAAGGCTCCAAAGTCTTTGCCAGAGATCTGTCTGCCAGAAAGAGCCAACTGTCAAAGCTGAAGACCGAATGTGGCAGCATCGTTTCCGGGACACCTGAGATTTTGAGTGAGATATAGAGGTTCTATGGGCAGCTGTACACGTCATCGTTGGAGCCTTACGCAAGTGTGAGTAACGATCCAAGAGCAAGTCTTATCTGACACTATTCCGAAGATATCCCGGACGTCAGTTTGAACGAGATTAGAATGGCTCTCCAGTACCTTAAAAACGGCAACGCCCCAGGCGAGGATGGAATTTCAGTGGAGCTTGTGAAATCGGGTGGAAAATCGGTACTTGAAGTCCTTCAGAAGCTCTTTAATTCCGTCCTCCATGGCGGCATTACACCGCAGGCGTGGAGCAGAAGTGCGGTGGTCCTGTTCTTCAGGAAAGGTGACAACGATCTTTTGAAGAACTACAGACTGATTTTCCTTCTGAGCCGCGTCTACGTGCTGTTTTCGAGAGTCATTACGAATCGTCTCGCATGACTTGACGACTTCCAGCCTCCCGAACAAGCCGGTTTCCGAAAGGGCTTTAGCACCATAGACCACATACATACCCTTCAGCAAATTGTACAGAAGTCCGAAAAGTACAATTTGCCACTATATCTGGCGTATGTGGACTATGAGAAAGCCCTTGATTCCATCGAAATTTGGGCGGTGTTGCAGTCCCTTCAGCGGTGCCAAGTTTACTGTCGGTATATTGAAGTGCTGAAGTATTTGCACAGTAGAGCTTCGATGGCTATCCGAGTACAGAAGCAGAGTACAAAACCTATCATATTGCAGAGAGGTGATGTTATATCCCCCAAAACTCTTCACCGCTGCATTGGAAGACGTTTTCAATCTTCTGGACTAGAAAGGATACGGTATTAATATCAATGGCGAGTACATCACTCGCCTTCGATTTACCGACGACATAGTCCTTATGGCAGAATCGCTGGAGGACCTAAGCACCATGCTCAATGACCTCAATAGTGTCTCCCAACGAATAGGTCTTAGGATGAACATGGACGAAACAAAGATCATGTTTAATGTCCATTTCACACCTACGCCGGTAGTTGTTGGGAGCACTAAGCTCGAAGTTGTTGACGAGTATGTTTACCTGGGTCAAATAGTCCAACTAGGTAAGTCCAACTTCGACCGAGAGGTCAATCGACAGATTCAACTCGGTTGGCAGCGTTCGGGAAACTACGACAGATCTTTTGTCAGACATACCTCAAAACCTTAAAATGAAATTGTACAACCAGTGCGTGTTGCCAGTGATGACTTACGGATCTGAGACTTGGTCCTTCACTGCTGGCCGTATGAGGAAGCTCAAAGTCGCTCAGCGAGCTATGGAGAGGGCTATGCTCGGGGTTTCTCTGCGTGATAAACTTAGAAATGAGTTTATCCGCAGTAGAACCAGATTAACCGACATAGCCCAACGGATTAGTAAGCTGATTTGCAGTGGGCCGGCCATAAAGAAGAACCGACAACCGATGGGGAAGAAAGGTTCTTGAGTGGCAGCCTCGAACCGGTAGGCGAAATGTAGGGCGCCCCCCCACGATATGGAGTGACGACCTGGTAAGACATGCAGGAAGTCGATGGATGCAAGTGTCTCAGGACTGTGCTTTGTGGCATTCCTTGGGGGAGGCCTATGTTCAGCAGTGGACTTATGAAAGGCTGTAATGATTATGATGATGATGAATAATATAATAACTTAAATAAAATTATTGACTTGAAAGTAAATATAATGGTATATATATCGTTCAATTTCAATTGATGTATTATCATTTCTAATTAAACAATGTAACTCTTCCAAATTTAAAAGGATATTTCCACAATTTTTTTTCTGCGGCAGCAATGCGCCGGGTATCAGCTAGTATTAAACACACATCGTCTTATTTGAACAGGTTTGGAGCATGGATGTTTTTGCAAAACTGCTCCAATGCGTGTTGGAAAACATAAAATTTTTAAAAATTAAAATATTACAGGCATACAAGTTTTCTCAAGATGCTTTTCTTCATCATTGGGCACCTAATGAACACCAAAAATTGTGATATTAATGTAGTAATTTTATTGGTTCCGGCGAGGGTCGAATTAGGTTTGCACGCCTACAATGAGAGTTTGACCGTAGAGCTATTAATATTAATATTATTTTTTTGCTTATCATTCATATGTTATCTTCAATTAACTTATATTATAATTGTTTTGCCATAAAACTAGTACAGCCGATAAAGATCAACCATATCTTACTAGTATGTTGCTAAAAACCAGTACTGTAATAGTTTCAGATACCCTGCATGTAAACAAAGTGAATAAATTTATTTATTATTATTATTAGTTAACTTAATCATCAGCCCATAAAAGTGCATTGCTGATAAAAAGCTTCTTTCATTTCATTCGAACTCGGAGCTATAACAGGTTTCATTGCCTTATATTTATACACCTCGTACATTTGACGCTGCTCCCTACCACATGCCTGGGTATGCTCCTAAAGTAAAGAGATGGATATACCACCATTTATCGGAAGCCTGCAGATTGACTAAAAATCAAAATTAAAATTCGTTGTCGTCCCTGAGAACTAAATGGCATAGTTTGCTACCAATAAAAAGGGTCTTCAATTGACGTCACTCGACATACGAAACGCATCAGTACTATATTATCGCGTATGTGTGGCAATACATTTTCGCGTGTGTTACCTCTCTGGAGTAGCACTCGGAAATTCAAATTATTGATCCCTTATGAAATTACCTTTTATTTTAAACAACAATATATATTTTCTGACAATGAAAAAAAAAAGAAATGAATATATCTTCCGGCCTCGATAACTTTATAACTTTTGACATCAAAGCATAATTGCTTCTGCTACGTAGCAGAAGCAATTATGCACTACTCTGACATGTCTTCTTTCTCACCTACTTGTTTTGTTCACTAGAGTATGTCATTAGGCTTAGTAAAGAGGTCAAGTGCATTCTGCAAAGCACAAAGAGTTTCCAATTTATAGTTTTGTGGATGATAACGACCACTGGGGTTGAGGTGATCGCTACCAATATATTTCTAATTTGTTTTGTGTTTTGTTTTGTATTGTTAATTATTGTGTAACTTTAATGATAGTAAACTGTTCTGACTTTAAAAAAATATGAATCGCTGGGTTTCTTGCTAGTTCTTCCAAGATAGAGGTACTCGTATTTTCCAAACCAGTCGTAAATTAAACAAACGAGTGACTTTCAATAAGTATTATTTATAATCCATATTGAACAAAAAAAATCTATTTCTATTTCTATGTCCTAGATCCCGCTTTTCAGTGATAATTTAAAAATGTTCTTTTTTATAATAAATGCTGTAAACTTAATATTCATGGTGAACAAATTTTGGAGATGTGATAAAGACAATGCTGACAAGTATGAATCACAGGATAATACTATGCATATTCCATATATATGATAACAATCCAAAATAATAAAACCAAACGTGGCAACTGTAGCAAATATTCCCCCTTCTCCATGATGCAATCTGTGGTCGAGATCAATGTTCACCAGTGGACTTATGACAGAATCAATTGAGGCAGAATTTTGCAGTTATAAAAAAGTTAGTTATCGAAAACGTTGAATTTTACTTGAAATTCCACACGTTCAATGAAATAATTTCCCATTTCACAGTTTCTTTCTTGATTTTAACGCGAGATAGAGCAGTGCTTGCATTGGTAATATTTTATCCATCCATCCATGATTTCCCATCAAAGTCCACTGCTGAACATAGGCCTCCCACATAGATTGACTCACTAAAAAGGGATTTTAGCATAGGTTTTTTTTCAATATTAAATATTGTTATCAGATTGTTATTTGCCATAGTTACCACGCTTGACAGGTGAATTGACGACCGCAGTTCTTTATTGCATTAAGCAAGTGATTGATAAGATATTCTTACACCACCACTACAAGGTGCGGCACGTCACTAGTACTCGTACTTAGAGACAGAAATGGGTAAGAGGATTGTATATAGATTTGTCATGATAAATAAAACAGTTAAATTGCAACTTTTTAAAAATAAGTTTGTTACATCATATGCATGGTTTTATACCTACAGAACAAATGAATAAAGTGCCTAATTCTGTGGAATAGCAACCACTTTAATTTTACAAAATGTTTACGAAAACTAACTCGCCACAAATATCCTCAAACTTTTTGCTACAAACTTCCAAAGTTTTGCTGCGATACAACGTAAAGCTATATTAGTCCACTCACAAAATCGATGAATCTAGAATAATTTATTTATCTTTTTAAAGAAACTTGACCACAGCTGGCTTAGGTACCTGAATACTAAGTTGCAGGTCTGGGTTCTGTCTAAAATTAGGTTTAAAATTACAATATGATGGTTGAATGGTATTTTTAACACACGCGAAATGTATAAATTATTCTTGGTATAAAAATATTTGTCCATAACGATTTAATTTGTATGTTATGTATCATAGCCTCGTCATCCCTTGAAGGCAATATTGTTTTAAATAATGAAAAAAATATGAAAAAAATATAAAAGATGTGATAGAGCCATGCTGCAGCTATATTATGGTTGTAGCACAAAGTTGACTCAACCGCATTAGGACCACGCTATTACTAAATACCAGTGTAAAATAGCAGTGCCCTCGCCTCCTACCGCTTCCGCCGCGGTGGAGCCGCATAGGAAGAGGAGTGTTGCTATGGCGATGTGCCACTTGCCCTATCCTCCGCGACTCTGACGGGGCCGCATCATTGATTGATGCGGTGGTGGTGGGAATGAGGGGGAAGAAAAGTGTCGGTATAGCGAGGCGCCGCTCTCTCTAACCTCCGCAGCCGAATTTTGTTTGGCGGTGAAACCACAGACCAGATCCGCCGCTGGGTTTTTCTGTTCCCATGGTCTTCGCACATCAGACAAAGGGGCGTCCGTTGCGCAGGTTAAGTTTGAGGGCACAGTGGATGGCGCGCCATGTGTTCTGAATTCACCTTACTTGAGAAGAAGATGAAGGAGGAGTAGGATCTGCCGAGGATGGCCCACCATGGTCCGGCTAGCGCTGGTGTGGCCGTGAATGTGTACGAAAGCATTCCAGGTCGTTATGTCAAAGTCGATGCGAGTCCGACATGGCCTGTCCTTGCCAGCGAGGCGGGCATGCGTAGGCATTTCCCCATATAAAAAAGGGGAACACCTAACTTCACTATGAATTACAGCGTAACCTACGTAAAAATTAGCAATTTCTTGAAATACCCAAGGACTATTACCTTACTTTTTAACTAAATACGATTTAACGAGCATGTGGCGTCGCGGCACGTTATTGCGTCAATATTTAATTAATTTAACGGTGGTAGAGCCACGCAGCAGTTTTTGCTGCTGCACGTATGGGCCGCTCGAAAACTGACGCTGGAGTTGAGCTTATTAAACATATTTTTTGTGCATCGGAGAATTCAGCGGATGCTTTGGGTATATTTTGTGACCTTTCCAAGGCCTTCGACTGTGTTCACCATGAGACATTAATCAGGAAGCTACAGTACTATGGTGTCAAGAACACAGGGCTTAAACTTATTATTTCAAATTTAAGTAATAAAAAGCAGAAGGTTATTATCAATGGTAAAAGTTCTTCCGGGTCACCTGTACTAAGGGGTGTTCCTCAGGGCTCGATTCTCGGCCCATTCCTGTTTCTGGTGTATATTAATGACTTACCTCACCTTGTAGGGGATAGTCATGATATTGTATTATTTGCTGATGATACTTCCTTGATTTTTAAACTTAAACGTCAATAATTTAAATGTGACGAAGTGAATAATGCTATATCAAAATTAGTGCATTGGTTTAACGTTAATAATCTGCATTTGAACGGAAATAAAACTAATTGTATTAAATTTACAACAACGAATGTTAAAAATCTGAATACCAATGTGTTTTTCAATGGGGAGGAATTGAGCCCTGTAGAATCCACTGTTTTTCTTGGCATCACTCTTGACGCAAAGCTTCAGTGGGGCCCCCATATATCCAAATTAGCAAGCAGACTAAGTTCTGCAGCCTATGCTGTAAAAAAGATTAGAGGTCTCACTAGTGTCGAGACAGCTAGATTAGTTTATTTCAGTTATTTCCATAGCATAATGTCTTATGTTATTTTGCTATGGGGAAATGCGGCTGATTCAGAAACTATTTTTGTTTTACAGAAGAGGGCCATTAGAGTTATTTACAATCTAAAAACCGAGAGAGTATCTTAGAGATAAATTTAAAGAAATTAATATATTAACTTTGGCCTCTCAGTATATTTACGAAAATTTAATGTATGTTCACAAAAACAAAGATAGTTTTATTAAAAAAAGTGATATACATTCTGTAAATACTAGGAACAAACACAAGCTAGTGATGCCAGTTTCTCGACTCCACAGAGTCAGTTATTCATTTTTCTATTACAACAAGGTCCCGGAAAGTGTACAGGTTCTGTCTATTACCAAGTTTAAATTTTTTATTAAACTGAAACTGTATAAAAAGGGTTATTATAGTATAAATGAATACATGGTTGATAATAACCCCTGGGAATGAGGTGGTCGCTTCCAAGCAGTTTCTAAAATAAATTTTGTAAATAGTTCGTAATCATTTATATGGTAAAATTTATTTTAAAAAAAAAAGTCCCGCTGGGTTTCTTGCTGGTTCTTCCAAGGACAGAGGGTTTTTTCGAACCAGTGGTAAAGTAAAAAATGACTTTCAATAAGAATTACACATCTAATGTATATTGAATAAAAAAATATTCTATTCTATTCTATTCATTCCATCTCAAATTCTTATACTATCGGCTTTTTATACTCTTTAGGGCGGAACACAGCAGTGCACCCACTACTGCTTGACAGAAAAAAATAGGTAATAACATGGTACCACCAATTCCGGTGGTAGGTCAAATGCAAAGTCTTTTCGCCAAATGACATTGTCGTGTTCCGGCATGATGCTTGGTAAAGCCATATGGAGAATGGGTCTGAACAGTAGCGTTGTGTGTGTGAACCGGGTGCGAAGCGTCAGTTGTGGTAGTGTCAGGTGCTTGGTCTTGGAGAGTAGACATTTTTGACTTTTTTTAGTTGAATCATTATTGAAGTATACTCAATGCTTTCGCAAAAATGAAACGGTTTTAAATATCGTTCTGTATTTTGTCTATGGAAATCTATCTAAAGGCTATTTTTATAATAAAGAAATCATAATATTGAAACATTGACGCGAACATGTAGTAATTAATATTGAATAAAATAATATATTTAGAAATCGATTGAATAGGCTAAAAAAATCATTAAACTAAAAAAACATTCGAATATTATCCTAGACGACTGTAGGCTGTATGTTCATTAATCATTGCATATTCCGAAGGAGACTTAACTTGGTAACTTCGAGCTTCGAGTTTCAGCTCGATGATGCGCTTTCCTGATGCGCTTTTGGAATCGTAGCTGTTTTTGGATAGATTTCGTGTTTTTAACTTTCGTGGATTTATTTAACTTGACCCTTGAATTTTCTCTCGAATCACAGGACAGTAGTTTGTTGCGCCCACATAATCAAAATAATGTGATACTTAAGTTCTAAGAGGAATAAAACAGACAATGTGCAGCCTCTAGCTTTGATATTTTTAAACAATTAAAAAAGTTTGAGTTTTATTTTACTTTATTTAATAATGAACTTCAAAACTGCATTGTTTTGTGTTTTTTCTTCAATATATTAAAACAACTTATCACAAGAACTAGTTATTTTACTACATAACCTACAAATCATAAAATATAAAATAAAAACAAAATCACCTACAAAAATATAATTTTTGACATAAGTAGCAAATATTTAAATATTCAAACTAAGACATATTTTAAGTTTGTTCACGCCGGGCACAAGCTTGTATGGAATCAAGTTCATCTCCTTTGTAAACTGTTAAGATAGCATTCGTATAAAAGTTTGAAAGCGGAGAGGGCAATAAATTTTTATCTCCGTTAGTAAGCAGGAACTGTGACCCGATGAAATTCGCCTCCCGTAGTAATGTTGATGTTGTTATGAAACGTGATATCGATAAAATAATTCGTCGAGAAATATTTGTTGCTTTGTTTGTTGCTCGCTTTCGATCTAATGTTTCTACATTTTAGGGAAAACAGGGCTGCACTTTAAAATTAACCCTCCCTTATATGAATGTCCCTTTAGATCCTAAAATTAAGAATACTAAACTGCTTTGGAGCTTTGTGCCCGTTCAGATCTCAACTCTTATCGACGCACCCTATAACACTCCTTTTATTTATTTTTAGAATTTGGTGAGGTTTAGTAACACGCAAACGCGAGATAAGTGATTCAGATCCTCGTAGGTGCCACTGAAAGTCTCAAGGGAAGAAGGAAATAAACAAACAAAGAAAAATTGTTTGCAACATTTTGTGTACATTTTTTTCAAATCGACAATTCCAAGTGGATGCTTGATAGTTCACCACCGTGCCATTTACCAGATGGTTTCTTCCTAGCATGACCTATTTTTGGAATCGGCTACAACCAGCGATTATCCGAATTAATATTTCCTAGAAACCTACAAGAATAGAGCCTCTTTCTTTTTCTTTTAAAAGGCCAACCATGCAATGCAATTGCAATTACCCTGGTCTTTAAGTTTTTCATGGGCGGCGGTACAGCCATTTTGCTCCCTCTTTTACAAAAAGTAAAGCAGCACGTTAAGTGACCGTATCAACCCAGTTCAATAAGTGTTTGAATTAGAATATTACTATGATGCCCGTTCTATCGTTTGTAGCTCATATTTTCAGAATGTTGTTTGTATTCAAATTACATACTATTATATATATATATTATATTATATATATTACACATATTATTATATATTTTATATTGTTTATATTCAAATTAAATACAATGATTGCTATTACAGGCAACGGTTAGCATACACGGTCACAATGCGTCAAGTAGTCTGCGCAAAGTGGTTTGCTTACATTGCGTGCCATGAATGGAATGTATCGGTGCATGTCTAATACAGCACGGTATATGGTAGGCTACGGTGAGTGTTGGCGACGAAATAATCTAGAAATCATTGTTGTTTCTTTATTTGGCAATGGACTAGTTACTGTTGTACTTATGCAGGAGTCAAAAATAAAAAAAATCTTTAAATTTTTTTAAAAGCTTCTTCAGAATATTATTTTGATGCGTTACATTGCAAAGTTTTAGAGCGATTTTGATGACAGCTCGATAGCTCAGCAGACAGTCGAAGATAGTACCTCAAAGCGCTGTAGCAGACACTAAAACTTAATGCTCACATTACTATCGGAGTATCCATCGGGATCATTTCCACTGATAGGTTACATGCGCAGACATTTATCGCACAAGATTGCACCACATTTACGTATCAAAATCTACTTTAAACCATTATATAATAGTAATACAGAAACTCCGGCGTTATTGCTTATAAATTACAAATAAATAAAATTATATGTGCTGACGTTACAGTCACGAAATAAAACGTTGTAGTGGGTAGAGATTCATAATGGCCTGTTTAAGTGGAAGTTTACCGCGTGCTCAGCGGTAAGAAAAATGTTAGGAGGAAATGTGTATGTCTGAAAAATTAAAGATTTTTCGAGGATTTATGACGTATAAACATTTTTAGTGAAGCAGCTTGGTGGAAAACTTTTCAGCTCTGAACCTATGCCTAACAGTAGAACATACAAATAAAGAGTGGAAAGATTAATAGCAAGATGATGCAGGCCAGACGGACTACTAGGTTGAAAATAAATCTTAACAACTAGAAAAACTTGGACACTCTCTTGATTACTGATGTAATGATTACTGATAATTAATTAATAATTATCAAAACTAATTGAAAAAAGTGTTACGTGGTGTATTCTCATTTTCTTAGCACTATTAAAATAATTAGATTTCTTATTTGTTATTTTCCTTAAACACGTTTATAAATATTTTTATTGCTGTCAACTGCATGAAATGATCTAACGTATCTAGATTTTTATCAAAACACAGTAACAAATGTTATGTAAATTGAAGCTTCAAGTAAGCGGCATAGGATGTTAGATAACCTTGTTATAACGAGAATATAGATTTTGTTATAAAGCAGCGTAACAAGAGTGTGACACACCCCACAAATATTAGCTCAAATTAGAAGACCATCCGATTTGAAGCTGTATTCATTTAATCTTATTTATATTTAGCCAGCGTTCTTGCGACTACAGCGTTCAGCCGGAGGCCCTTTTTACTGGAAATGAGGCATTCCTCTTAGTCTTCACGGGTGACAACGCATCTACATATTGATTTGTAATAGAGGATAGATGTAGATGTTTATGGGCCACAACAACCACTTACTATCAGGTGGACTGTGTGCTCGTTTGTCACCCTTATTCTATAAAAAAAAAAAGTTCATGGGGAGTAAGGACTGTTTGATAATTTATGTTTTTTGTTTTAGTTTTTTTGTGGTAATAAATATTGATGTTATGTAATTTTAATGACAGGTTAAAAAGAATTTTTAAGAAAGTTTCCTTTATATTTCTTTCTTCTTTTTATATACCGAGTTTGGACTTGTGAAATGTTTTATAATTTCCTCATTGTTATTGATAAATACACTAAAAATGTTATACACCACAATAATAATACCATTATTTGCATTTATTGACTGAATTGTAACTTTTATGTTTAAATATTATTGAAAAATGTCCATATACATTCTGTAAACTTCAAAGCGTTATATGCTACAGCAGTAATATACCACTTTCTGCCGTACTGATTACCATTTCTCTTACGCCAGACGTAAAATATCAAGATCGCCTGCCAAGTGTAGTGATTAACGCAAATACTTCTAATGGGAAAGGCTATCAATAGAATTTTATGGCTACGAGCTGAGCTGGTGAAGATAGAAAATGAATCTGTGAACAATATTTGGTAATGGTTTACAATACTTAATTGCAGACAGCAACAAAAAGAATTTTTATGTTTTGTTATTATATTATTTAAAAAATCAAATTTAAAAATAATATTTACTTGTTATTAATTTAAGGAATGAATGTTAATCAAACTTTTCCGAGTTTATGTTCAAGTCACAAAGTGTAAAAGGTAAATTTTAAAACTCAATCAAGCAAATAATTTCCATCCTCATTTTTTATACAGTCTCTCAAAAGCAATTATTCGTTTGCTCGTCTTGTTAATTAATTAAATTTTCTCTTTATAAAGTTTATTTTAAAATCTAAAATTATTTTGAATTATTTAAAAAGATATAACAATATAAAATCAAATGGAGCAATGGCGTTGCTTATCAGCACCATTAAATTCTTAGTTGCAATTTTAAGTAACTTACCACGTAACCAGGGGTAAAGGAAGATATCGTGAGGAAACATTATCATTATCATCATTATAGCCCTTACAAGACTAACTGCTGAACACAGGCCTCAACATGAATACCACAAAATACGGTCCCCAGTTTTCAATATCCATCGACTTCCTGCATGCCATATTACACTGTCTAGTAGCACGCACTGGCTGTATTCTCTATTTTCTAGGTTTTGAGGAATTATTGGCGGGAAGATGTGTCATAATCTCCTAAATTATCTACCGATTTAAATTCGTCTATTGACCTCTTGGTCGAACTTGGATTTACCTATTCGAACAATTTGTCCTAGGCCAGGTTATAATCGTCAACAAAGGGGAATGCCCACCGTTCATAGACACTTCGGCCAAGTGTGCCCGCATATGAAAGCACATGTAAATCATTACAGCCCTTCACAAGTCCACTGCTGAACATAGGCCTCCCCCAAAGAATGCCACAAAGCACGGTCCTGAGCCACCTGCATCCATCGACTTCCTGCATGTCTTACCAGGTCGTCACTCCATCTCGTGGGGGGACGACAACCGATGGGGAAGAAAGGTTCTCGAGTGGCAGCCTCGTACCGGTAGGCGTCCCCCCACGAGATGGAGTGACGACCTGGTAAGACATGTAAATGATAATATGCAATTAAAAGAATGGAATGGTTAAGGAATTGTTTTAAAAAAATTCCGGATTTTTAATATATAAAGGTTTTTTATTTTCACAAGAACAGTTTTTAACAACAAATGACTTCATACTTTTGTGACATTTAAAATGTAAATGACCTCTTGAATGAGTTACTGAGAGCTGGGAAGAGCTCTGACCGATGTGAAATCTGGAGTGATCGTAAACTGTGGATATCGAGTCCAAGTTCGTCCAAAGGTTATCGTAAGAAATGGGAGCGGTACCCATTTTCAGGCCGTGGTCAATAGGGTGAGAAGAATTATCGGAATTGTCCATTTAGAAAGCTTATTCGTTGCTTAGATAACAAATCCACGAGAAAACAAACAAATTAACACAAATGCAAAAGAATTCGACTTGTGACTATTTAGTTTTGATAATTATGACATGGGCCTAGTTGTCAGATTCGATGTTGCCAACAGACAAAATCGATAAATACATAGCGATTTTTTTATTCGATTAATAATTTCAGAAAAAAGAATAATCTTTGATTCGATTTAAGTTCTGCAAGCCTTTTAAAATATGTTTTGTTTTATTTATTTAAATTACATTTTAAATGTATTTTTAAGAACAGATAAGAAAGAATAACAGTTAAATTAAGCAGTAGCGTTTTTGTTATGTTCTAAAGAGTTGGCATGGTAAATCAACTAACAATTCGCTTGTTTAATTATCATAACAACATAATAATTTTTGAAAAATAATATTATTATTATAATATTAGCTGTGCCCGCGGCGTAGCTCGCGTATACAGGTTTTACATAAAGAATTTGTCGTTTAGGTAAGAGAATATTAAACGATTTATTTCATTACTGTATCAATAAGTTAGTCAAAAGGCAAGGCGTAGCGAAGAATGCACGCCTTGCAATACATAACGCAGTATTGGTACCGACTTTGTTATATGGCAGCGAAACCTGGGTATGCCAGAAGAAGCATAAAAGTAAGTTGAATGCAGTGGAATGCGATCTCTTCGTAAAATGTGCGGCGTTACCATGGCCGACCGAAAGCGAAACGAAGAGATTCGCAATATGGCAGGTTTGAAAGATGACTTTATCACAAAAATTGATAAGGGCGTGCTTCGGTGGTTTGGGCACGTTGAGCGAATGAGTGAAGACCGAATGGTGAAGAAAATATATAGCGCGAAAGTTAATATTAAAAGGTGTCGAGGTAGACCGAGACTAACTTTCGAAGACTATGTGAGCAAATTGCTCGAAGAGGGTAGGATCAAGAGTACTCGGATACCTAGACGTGCATGCATGAAGAAGATAATGAATCTGAAAGAAGCGAAAGAGGTTTGTAAGGATCGTGTAACTTGGCGATCTGTTCTCTCTGGCTACCCCGTCAGGGATTGTGCGTGAAGATAAGTATCAATAAGTGGTAACTAAATAAATCATTATCATCAAAGTTCTAAGTCGTTTATGATAGAGCTTCTGTGTAAACGACGTTAGAAGTAGGCTTAGCCGGGGTGTACACAAAAAGGTTACGGGGGCTACTAACGCGGGAAAAAGCAACATAGAGTTGGCCATGTGCAAAACAGTCAGTACTGAGGTCAGTCCTACAACGCGTAAAGTTTGACCTTGCGCTTTATTTACGGTCATCGCATAACACACGCTCACTGTAACTGGGAACTGAACGCGCTTAAAACTGAAAGGAAAGTTACTTCTTAATAGAGGGTTTTTGGGCAGTGCTGCCAGATAAAAAAAAAACTCATTCAGCTCTAGGGCAACACAAAAAGCGCTAGACTTCATGAAAACAGCGCTTTAAAAAAGCCCTAGATTTCGCGCTAAATTAACTACAAACAAAGTTTGTGTTTTTTTATATAATCATAATAAAGAAAACAACATTAAGTTTTTTTTTCTGGCAATATTTTTTTGATGTATCAATACTTCGCAGGACATCGACTTATAATTATGGCAATTGCTGTAGTTAGTACTGTATGAACAATAAAAATGTCATTAATTGTTTTAAAGTGCAATGTATTTCGCAACTTAGTTTCAGATGTCAGCATCTGATTGCGGTTGCTACACAGTTTCTTTGTGTTATAACTTCTAAGTAACTTTTAACTTAGCTGTGCTCTAAGCAACTGACTGAAACTGAATAAAGCAAAATAAATGCGTTGCCAAAACCATGAACGAAAACTTTAATAAAGGGGATTTCCCCGCTAATAGTCGTCGGTAAAAAAATCAGGTTGATCATCCTAAAGGGGAAGCCAGGAGATCCATAGCACAGGGTATCCTAGTTTGGACTCGTCTCCCATGCTCTTTGTTTTGTGGAAAAAATATGTTTGAAAAAGATAAACTGCAATGTACTATTTGTGGGAAAAAATAATAAAGGTCATTATTATTATTATCGGTAATGTGGACTAACAGTGCTGCTATAAAAGAGTTAATAACACGCTAATCACTAAAATATTGAAATGTGTGCTAAATACACCAAAAAGCGCTGGATTAAGCTAGGTGCTAAAATTTCGAAATGCGCGCTATACATTCCAAAAAAGCGCTAAATCTAGTTCCCAAAGCGCTAAATCTAGTTCCCAAAGCGCTAAAATGGCAGTACTGATTTTGCGTATATTATAAATACAATATCACGACATTTCGTTGCAAAATTTTTATTTTTGGTCGGGTTCCGTTGTATAGCTTCGATGGATACAAATTTCTTCACTAAGTCTCAATACGATTCATTGGCGAAAAATCGCAACATAGCAATTCAGAAAAGTTTGTAAATTGTACAACTCCATCTATTACGTCCTTTGTGTTAGAAAACATCCTTTTTAAATCTCTTTTTGTGTTTTAAGTATAAATATATTAATTATTATTGAACGTTTTTTTTACACACAAATCTTTTTATTACTATTTCTGAGATTTTATGGCGCCATTGAACAAATTCGAACCTACATTTCAAAATAATAATCATTACTTTCGATAGAATTAACCAATTTTAATAAAACAAAGATTAAATGTAACTCGAAGATACGCTTTATGATTTTCTTAACGATTTCTTTGAATATAAAAGATGTTTACTTTAGACGTGATGCGTTCATATAATAACAGACAGACAATTCTAAAAATTATAAAATGTTCTTATTTAATTATTTTCAGTTCCCCATAATGATTTTAGCCACCAAAATATATATACAATGTACAGAAAGAGACACAACATGTTATCATCATTTTTATTATATGTATATATTTAAAGAGAGATGGCGCTGCTAACATCAATTCTAAAAATAAAAGAGATTAATTGACGCGATTGATACATTATATAAAACGCAAGAGAACTTATAAATCAGTGCCTACACAGTAAGCAAAAAATAAAGTTTGACTCTCGCCAAAACCAACGCAATTGTTAATAGCTCTTTTAAAATTTGATTTACCACATAGAGTACTCGGCGGTAAAGAATAAATTGAGTTTGTCAACACGCAGTAGGGCAGCGAGTAATATAATAAAGATTAGCAGTAAATATGAAAACTCATCTACAGGAAAAAACCGCATTGCAATTGCATTACATTTTCACAACACCACCATCTATCGAAGAAATGGGTTAACTATTGTGCTTCAGATTTAGTTTATAATGTTAATATATTTTTGTATAATATATTTAATACGTTCTTTAATACTTTTGTTTACTGCGTTTTAGATATACATAATTATATCATTATTTTACATAATTTAACTATGATTTATGATATGATATTAGTTTAAAATGCACTTGATGACTCAAACAAAGCCACCGTTGAGCAAATTCGTACCTATACTTCCCTACCCATACTTCAGAATATTTATCATAACTTTTGATGGAATGAACTGATTTTAATGAAATAAAGACTAAATGTAACCCGAAGATACACTTTATAATTTCCTTAACAATTATTATAATATAAATTAGTACTTTATACGTGATACGTTAACAAACAAACAGACAGACAGACAGAAAATTCTAAAAATGGTAGAAATGTATTTAATTACTTATTTTTAGTACCCCTCAATCACTTTTATTACAAAAATATAAAATGTACAGACATCTGCTATTTACAGTTTTATTATATGTATAGATTGACATCATAAAAAATCGATTGAAAAAAACAGAATCCACTTTTTTAACGAGATTTTTAATTGGCAACGCTTTTTATTTTATCCACAAACTAATGAATTGAGGATTTACCTAATTTCATTTTTATCTTTTCGGTGCTTTTTTTTTGTGTAAAATTTTTGCAAACTTTTTTGAATACATAAATACCGCGATTAATTACCATAAAAATGATGTATTTTTTTTAACATATGCAAATTGTTGGGCGTTGCATGGCCAAAATTTGGCATTTCCATTTGAGAGTAGTGTTTCGAACAACTACCGGCATAGTTGTAACACGGTTGTTAGATAAGACCTTTGTCTTGTCCGTGATGAAACATGCATGCTCAAAATTTATAAAGATGCATTATCTAGTATATGTTATGGGTTTTTTTTATAGGAGAGTGAGCAAACGAGCATGCGGCTCACCTGATGGGAAGTGACTTCCGACGCCCATGAACAACTACAACACCAGGGGAACCTTTTACAAAGGAGTAGGCTCTTTTATTGAAGGTCCCTAAGTCGTATCGGTCCGGAAAATCGCTGATGGTAATCGATTCTACAAGGAAGTTGTGCGAGGAAGAAAAGACCTTCTAAATCGCACAGTGGTGGACCGACAATCATCCAGATGGTGTGGAATGGTATCGGGAGTTCTGCCCCGATGTGCGTTCGTGAAATTTGGCGGAACCTTTGCAATGAACACAATGAACTGGAAAACAGGATAAAGTTTCAGGTTCAAAATGTTTGTGAAGTAATCAGTCGACACCATTGAAGTTTATTATTTTTATATTTACGTTACAATATTATTTATTTTCCATGATAGAAGAGATGTTTATCTTCATTATATTATTATGATTGCAGTAACTTGAAACGAGTAGGGCCTTGTACCCAAATACATACACAAGAATGTTTGCATAACCTTTACTTCATACCTACTATTATTACTTTATGAACACATAAACATCGAATATTGGAGCAAGTACCTGATTTATTATTTATTTTAAAAGGAAAGGAATGAAATTTACATCATGTGAAAGGTACTGTGCCAAAGATTTGTACACATTTGTTTTTCACGTGGTAGAGCCATGCTATAGCTATATTAAGAGTATAGTTATAGCACGAATGGGTCGGCTCAACCGGGGAAGGACCACGCTCTCACAGAATACCAGCGTAAAATAGCAGCTTAATGCTGCTGTGTTTCGTATGGTAAGTGCAGAGAACCGGATACCCATTTTACTGGAAACTAGGCATTCCATCTTAGTCCTCACGGGTGACAACGCATCATCTGCATTATGAATTGCAGGCGGTGATGGATGTGGGTGTCTATGGGTCACAGCAAGCACTTACCATCAGTTGGACTGCATGCTCGTTTGTCACCCTTATTCTATAAAAAATAAAAAAATAAAAAACACAAAAGAAAATAATCTATGTTGCCTTTTAGGCAGGTAAAATAAAATGAATCAAGTTGTTGTTGTTTTGAACAAATTTGTTTACCTAGGACAAATTGGCCGATTTCTTTAGTCCAATTTAGACCGAGATCGATATATGGTTCCAACTCGGCTGGGCAGCGTTCAGTATATTACAACACATCTTATCATATTGTGAAAACGTATGAATACAAGACCTGTACAGCCAGTGCGTGTTGCAGTGTTGACTTACGGAACCGAAGAGTATTCTTGCATTAATGATCATATAAATAGGCTCAAAGTCACTCAGCGTTGATAGGAAAAGCTATGTTCGGAATTTTTCTATGTGAAATCCGTAACGAGGATATATGTGTATCCTCGTTTCGATATAGAGGAACATGAGTAACTGACATAGCCCAGCAGATCAGTAAGCTGAAATGGCTTCATACTTAGCAGAAATGACAATCGATGAGGAAGAAAGGTTTTGGCGTGACATCCTCGTTCTGTTAGTAATAGTATTAGTTGTAATTGGAAATTGAATTCAAACAACTTCTTCATTACAGCCCTTCACAAGTCCACTGCTGAACATAGGGCTCCCCCAAGGAATGCCACAAAGTACGGTCCTGAGCCACCCGCATCCATCGACTTCCTGCATATCTTACCAGGTCATCACTCTATCTATGAGTAGTTCGGTGACGCCCTACACTTCGTCCGCCGGTACGAGGTAGCCCTCTCTATAGCCCGTTGAGCGACTTGGAGCTTCCTCATCCGACCAGCAGTGACCATCAACATAATATTCTGAACCAGGCTGGTATTCTGGCTATAATATGGAAGGACCACACTCTCACAGAAAACCAGCGTAAAATAGCAGTTTAACACTGCTGTGTTTCGTGTGGTGAGTGTAGAAAACCGAAAACCATTTTTACTGGAAAAGAGGCATCCGAACTTAGTCCGCACGTGTGACGACACATCCGCATTTTGATTCGCAAAAGAGGATAAATCTAGATGTCTATGGATCACAGCAACCACTCACCATCAGGTGAACTGTGTGCTCGTTTGTCACCCTATTCCTATAAAAGTGAAAAAATGAAAAGCGCCATTTTAATGACTAACTGACCCACACATTAATATCCAATTTGCGTAGCCTAAAATATACCATCAAGGTAGATCATTAAGCGACAATAAAAGGAAAATTAAAAAAAAAATATCGATATTCGCCGTCGACAAATTTGTAGTTGCGGTTAGTAACAAGTAGATACTGTACTTGCAACTAACTGCAACAATAAATTTTAGGACATTTATGTAATTCTTATCATTTATTAAAAATATAAAACATTCAAGCTTAAATGACGAAGAAACGTTAGAGGACAAGTATTTATTTAGATTAATAAAATTATAAATCTGCTTTTTTCAAAAATTTATGACATTGCGATCTGAACGGGCGTCAGGTTCCATAGGAGTTCCACGTACGGTGTACCTTTTGTTTATATTTGCCTTTCTTTATATTTCCTATATATATATATATATATATATATATATATATATATATATATATATATATATATATATATATATATATTATATTCTTATTTAGGCAACTGGAATGAAACTTGGCGCCTGTTTAAATCTAAACTCTTTTATCGGCGGAGCCAACAAACCCGAACACTGTTTGTATATTGTGACATAAACTTGCCCATAGCGCACTAAAATAGACCAAGGTTTTGTATTCTAGTAAATATTTAATATATCTTTTAGTATTGCTGGCAGCAATGTATAATGTATAATGTACATATTCTTTGATCATGGTATTTTCCTGGCCGAGTCGATACATTCAAGCTGCAGCTGTGATATGGCTGCATTATGAATGTTTTGACCGGTCTTCTCCACGTAAAACATAACCAGGTGAGATAACATGAAAATGTTGATGAATGATGCTCTCAAGAAAATTTTATTTTGTTAAAAAGGGATAAATTAAATATAACGAATATTTTCAGGGTTTTAGTTTCGTTTTGTTAAACTTTTATAACTTCGAACCCCTTTAAAACTGATTCAAGCTAGAATTAGCTTTACAGTTAAACTTTGTAATGTAGCAGTAATGGAAGCTCATCTGTTCGTAACACAAAGCGAATTTTCTTAAAAATACTGACTTTCTTTGTTTCTTTTTTAATATAAACGAGAAATGGTTGTTTTGTTATAGTTTTAGTAGTATTTTTAGAAAAATAATTTTAAGAAGTGGTTATTTATATTTCAAATTGTAGCACTAGTTGTAGCACGAATGGGTCGGCTTGACCAGGGAAGGACCACGCTCTCATAGAATACCAGCGTAAAATAGCAGCCTAATGCTGCTGTGTTTCGTGTGGCGAGTGTAGAGAACCGGAGACCCATTTTAATGGAAAAGAGGCATTCTATCTTAGTCCTCACGGGTGACAACGCATCTGCATTTTAATTCGCAAACGAAGATAGATGTACATGTAGATAGAATAAGGGTGACAAACGAGTACACAGTTCACCTGATGGTAATTGGTTGCTGCGGCCCATATTTTTTTCTTTTTTCTTTTCTTTTAAAAACGTTACACTAGGATTTTCTCCTGTATCGTGGAGGCAGCTTACAAACACAAATTGCACAAGGACAAACATCCAAACCCGTAACAATTATTTGTAGGCCTTACAAATACTTGTTCCGTGCGGGATTCGAACCCGCGGCCCCCAGCGCAGCAACTCATTGCTAAGCCACTGCGCCACGGAGCCGTCAAATATGTATATGTATTATGTGCCACAATGTTGATAAAATGCTCAAGTGCTTAGTGTTCGCTTAGACACCTTATGAACCTGTACTAACATCATCGACCCGTTGGGATAATCTGTCGTCATAAATGTGACGTCTCGGAAAATTGTGAAGATGTTTTTGAAACAAAATATTATAAAGGACAATTTATGGTTATTTGGCACTGGCAAAAGTATATCCGTACGAGGCCATTACCAAAAAAAAAGAGCAAGTCTAGTTGTCACTCGAAACCATTATCGAATCAACTTAATTACACACACAAAATTTCATCAAAATCGGTCGGATTATATTATGATGTAGTGGACTCTCTTGCGTCACCGCTTTACGCTATACGGAACACCAATGAGCGTTTAATTAATATAGTGTGTATTTTTGTTATGGAACACATTTCAACTACTTATGGGTACTATCTGTTACTATTTTATAACCAATGATTGTATTTTGATCACCAAGTAACAAAACAAGAGACTACATTATTTCTTTCGCCACTTCTTCTCCAACATACGGACCCGAAAAACGATATTTTTTTACCAATCGAATAGATGGAATTCGAAGAATGGAACCTGCGCCACTACCCACTTTTCTAATCGAACTAAGCATCTAGCAGGACAGAACTCTACCGCTATAAATGCCTTTTTAGTGTGCATAAATTGAGAGCTCTCGTAATAATAATGTAATGGTAATAATTGAGAAGATATACTTTTTACAGAAATATTCTTAAATCGGCTGCGACGTCATCGTTCCGTGAAAAACAACTTGTTGTTATATTTCCACAGAGAGAAAATTTCTTGTAAGCCAAGTGAGAAATTTGAGACGATACTTAGTTTAATTTGTAAGTTGTTAATTTAAGCGTAGAATAGTTCCCGGGCGGTCCTGGCTCCATGATTTTGTTTACATAACACCTACGCGTGTTGTTTGCTCATACAAGTGAGAAAAGGATTTAGTGACGATATTAAAGAGAAACCCATTTTAAGGCAGAACGCGTTTATCCTAATTTAAAACAGTTATTACTAAACGCTTTTAAGTAGAGAATAGAGTTACAACTAGAATTTACTGCTTATCAAAAATGAATATAACCGTGTAGTGGCGGTGTAAGAATATCCACTACCCCAAATCATCCTGTGAGTCTTGTAAGAGGTGAAAGAGGAAAACTCAAACAGGAGATGGGTGCAGCGTCTTCGTGGTGGCAGCCAAAAATAATTAACTGCGGTTGCCATTCCGTCTGCTGAGAGTGGAAACTATGGCAAATATCCCCCCGATGCAGCAATATATGGGCTTGTGTTCAACATTGGACTTTTTTTAGGCTAGAAGGTAATTGTAAAAATAAATATGAACTATTTTCATAAGTCAAAACTGCGAAAACAGCAGCTTAGGTCTAGTAAAGTCTAAATAATAATTAAGGCAACTATGATATCCGTTAACTTTACAACTGACAAGTAATATCATTGACAGGAAGTTGCGTTGCGCCTGGTAGCAGCCCTACAACCACAGACATCTTATTCCATGATAAATAATAAATTAAGTAAGGATTTCTTTATTAGGTGATCCATTATTGTATTACTAACTATCAATTAGATAATCATCATCATAATTACAGTCCTTCACAAGTCCGTTGCTAAACATAGGCCTCCCCCAAGGAATGTCACAAAGCACAGTCCCGAGCCACCTGCATCCATCGATATCCTGCGTGTCTTATCATGTCGTCACTCCATATAGTGGGGGGTCGCCCTATACTTCGCCTACCAGTACGAGGCTACCACTCGAGAAACTATTTTCCCCCGCGGTTGTCGGTTCTTCGAGGTGTAAGGCCGGCCCATTGCCACTTCAGCTGACTAATCCGTTGGGCTATGTCGTTTTTCTCTGGTTCTACTGCAGATATCCTCATTTCTAAGTTTATCACGCAGAGGAACCCCTAGTATAGCCCTCTCCATAACTCTTTGAGCGACCTTAAGCATCCTCATACGGTCAGCAGTGTAGGACCACGCCTCAGTTCCATATGTCATCACTGACAACACGCACTGGTTGTACAATCTCGTTTTCAAGTTATGAGGTATACCTGACGAGAAGATGTGTCGTGATTTCCCGAACGCTGCCCAGCCGAGTTGAATCCGTCGATTGACCTTTCGGTCGAAGTTGGACTTACCTAGTTGGACTATATGTCAACAACTTCGAGCTTAGTGCTCCCAAACACGACTGGCATAGAAGTGACTCCGTTGAGAGACACTATTGAGGTCATTGAGCATAGTGCTTAGGTCCTCCAGCGATTCTTCCATAAGAACTATTTTGTCGGCAAATCGAAGGTGAGTGATGTACTCGCCATTGATGTTAATACCGTATCCTTTCCAGTCCAGTAGCTTGAAAACGTCTTCCAATGCATCGGTGAAGAGTTTCGGGGATATGACTTCACCCTGTCTTACACCTCTCTGCAGTTGGATAGGTTTCGTACTCTGATTCTGTACTCGGATGGCCATCGTAGCCCTTCTGTATAAACACTTCAGCACTTTAATATACCGACTGTGAACTTGACACCGCAGAAGTGACTGTAGCACCGCCCAAATGTCAACGGAATCAAAGGTTTTCTCATAGTCCACGTACACAAGACAAATTGATACATTGTTGCCTTCTGTCTTATGTAAAATTTGCCTAAATGTGTGTATGTGGTCCGTGGTACTAAAGCCTCTCCTTAAACCGACTTGTTCGGAAGGCTGGAAGGCGTCGAGTCTGCGTGCGAGACGATTCGTAATGACTCTCGAAAATAGCACATACACGCGGCGTAGAAGGGAAATCGGTCTGTAGTTCTTCAAGAGAACGTTGTCGCCTTTCTTGAAGAACAAGAACACTACACTTTTGCTCCAAACCTACAGAGTAGTCCCTCCATGGAGGATGGATATATAAAGGGCTTCTGAAGGACTTCAAGTACCGTTTTTCTCCGCTGTAATTCCATCCTCACCTGGGGCCTTGTCGTTTTTAAGGGGCTGGAGAGCATTCTGATCTCGCTCAGACTGACGTCCGGGATATCATTGGAATAGTGTCGAATCAGATATTAATATTAAATATTAAAAAAAATTATAGCCTAAGGAATTTCACTTATTTTACCATGCCTAAGGTGAGGCAAATTAAGATGGACGAGAGTTTTCCTTTACTTTGATCGATGAATAAATTCAATTGAACTATAACTTTACATATTTTCTTTTTCTCGTACCTACAAAAAGGCTCAAAAACATTTAATAAAAATACTAATTATATTAATTATATTTAACTATAACAATATAAATCGTCATGAAGTGGCGGCGTAAGATACTCTAACAGGCGACGTTAGGAAATTAAAAGGAGAAGATCATCTTCCTGATAACAACCCAAAATATTAAAACAATGCGATTGCCAACCTGTCTGCCAAGCATGGCACACAAGCTAAATATCCTCTTATGTGACAATCTATGGCGGAGGCCTATGTTCAGCAATGGAGTTGGACGTTCGATCGATTTTGTAATGTAATGAATAAACAAATGAATGAATGCATATTAAATGAATAAATTTATAAATGAAACAGTGAATGAATGAATATTATATTAGAATTTTTTTATTTTATGTTAATATAATTTTAACATAGTCCATTTTTAAATGGTAGAGCATCGATTAGGCTATAATTTAAAGCTGTTAAAACTTGCAGTTAATGGGTATGGCATGACTCAGATAATATAACTTGTAGGTGTATTTTCTACAATAGACATTTAATGGTTTCTTTGAGTCGAAAATATCCAAAACACCAAAAAAAAATTATGATGATCAGAAACCGAACATAGGATATACGCTTCAGCAATACACTTCTTTACTAACTATTAGACTAGACTACTAATACGCGAACGTTTTAATTAATATAATCTTAAGCTTTGGATGTAGACAGTAATGTATTTTGTATTATTCAACACAAATATAAAAAAGGGAAATATGGTAAAATTTATAACTACTATTACTAAAGTCCTTTCCTCCGTGAGATGGGTATGAGTTAAGCATTATCCCACAAAAAAGTGAGACATCACGGGCAGGTCAGGTTAGCAAGTCGAAAATAAGTTGTTATCAATAATCTAATGTTATAGAAATATTTTCTTTTTTTATTAATAAAGAAATCGGACTTATTTGATGAAAAAAATATATAAAAAATGTATTACTTGCTAGCAGATGTTATTTGAAATGACAGAAATGAAATTACATATCTGCCATTGCAAATAACTACTGATATATTGTAGTGTATTTGATATGAAATATTTTTAAGGTTTTTTTATCTTAGGAGAATTGTTGTGAGCTTAAATAATCTATTGCTGGGTATGGGAATTCCTACTACAAGAAGAATATAATATTATTAATATAATTAGGTTACTCTGCGGAAATATATTATATTAAAAGCCACCTCAGAGTTGATTTCACCTGAGGATGCCTCATTTAGAGGTGAAAGATGCGGCGTATTATTGACGGTGGTGCTTCTTTCATTAGTGTTGACGGAGATCTTGCATGCAATTACGTAGTGAAGGAAAGTGCTCTTTAAACTGGGTAAGACACATAATCTTTTTTATTTATTCAATTATTTAACTACGCAAATCTTAGCTAATTAATATTAACATCTTTAATAGAGTTTAATATCATTATTACCACGCAAGGTTGTCGTAGCTGATAAGGTTATTATCGGCGGGTATGTTTCTGAAACATCCACTTATCATCAGGTGGATTGTGTGCTTATTTGTCACCCTTATTCTATAAAAATAGAATTGTATTATTTTGAACAAACTCGATCGGTATTGGTAGCTTGCAGCAGAACTTTTACAGCCTTACTGTTCAAAAAAATAAATTAAATTATTCTTTTTATTTTCTGTTTGGTAAGAAAGTTATTTCCCCTGATATTAATCTTTCAATATTGTTTGTGTATTCTGTGTCTATGTTTATATAACTCAGGGGACATTTTATCATTAAGAACAAGATTATTGGTAAGACTGGCTAATAATATTAGGCAGAAATAAAATTTGATTCTTCTTAGTCTTATGTAATAAATGAAATGTTATTGTGATATGATTAGTTTTTGGTGACAAATGACACAGAACGTGACAGAGATGGCAACTATGACATTAAAGAAAGTTTAAAAAAAATAGTGAAAATATTTGCCTAAACAACTAATATTCTTGTCATTTTTGGGCGGTTTGTTAATAATCTTGCTGTCGGCATCCCTTGTGTCTGTTGCATCTGTTGCACTGGAATTGATACACTATTTATAGGCGTTCTTAACTGCTTCTTGGATACTAAAATTTATGCAGATCAAAAAGTTATCTAAACTTCGAAAAAAGTGGAAGTCTATTGAAGTAAGGCCTGGAGAATATGATGTATAAAGAACGGTCTCTAGCTCTACTTATTAAGCCAACGTTTTTTGTGCAGTATATGTGAATGTGCGTTATTATGAAGAAGTAATGGCGAACAACAGTTTATCAATATGTTTTGTAAATCACTCTTTGCCATTGCTTCTACAGTGTCAAGTACCAGCTTTTTCACCATCATTTGCAATTCTATAAATAATAGTCCGCAGTAACTGTGGCACCAGATGATGGCAAGATGACAAGAAGCTGTAGTAATTAACATTAACAGAAAACTACCAAACTATCACCATAAAGCCTTGGATATACTTGGGGATAAAAGGAGCGGCATGTTGCGCAACATATCGCTCAACAACTACGTGGAATGTTTGCAATACTAGTCAGTACTTATAGAAATGTCGCCCCAGAAAGTTGTGACTATTAGTGCTGCGTACATAGTACTTATTTCGGGAGTAAAACGTATGCTAAAGAGAAGGTGATGGATGCGGAATTTATTATTACAACGAGAAGAAAGAAGAATTAAAATTTTAAGTGATCTCTGAAAGTCTGACGGATCTTTTCTGAATTTTAATCGAATGTCAACATCTGATTTTAGAACTTTTATTACAAATGATAGGACCTTCCATAGCCAAACAGGATACAATACTACGGAACGCTGTTGACCCTAATATCAGACTTGCCATTGCATTAAGATACTTGCCGACTGGAGATTCTTATGCTACCTTGTCGTACACATTTCGAGTGTTGAAACAACTGATCGGCAGAATAGTACCAGAGGTATGTGGTTTGACAACAAACCATAACTCTGGTAAAGCTCAAGAAGTAAAAGCACGGTTTCGTTTCCACATACTTGCGCACACGACTACACTCGGTAACAAATGGCGCGACACTGACGCGGGACACGTGCGCTCGCTCTCAGAGCGGGAACAAGCAACATGTCCTGCGTCACGTAAAATGTTGCGGGCCATGTTGCGGATCATTGCGCAATGTTGCATCGTCACATAGCTTGAGTGTTCCGCGTCATGTTGCGGGTCAAATGTCCCCTAGTGTATCCGGGCGTTAAACTTCTTCTGACTAATCTTTATCGTCACACATTTTTTGGTTTAGGAGCCTTTTTATAGAATAAAAGTGACAAACGAGCACACAGACCACCTGATGGTAAGTGCGTGCTGTGGCGCATAGACATCTATATTTATCCTCAATTAAGAATCAAAATGCAGATTCATTGTCACTCCTGAGGACTAAGATGGAGTGCCTCGTTTCCAGTAAAAAGGGTCTCCGGATGTCTACACTCATCATACGAAACACAGCAGCATTAAGCTTTATTTTACGCAGGCGATCTGTGAGAGCGTGGTCCTACCCCGGTCAGGCCGATCCATTGGTACTGCAACCACAATATAGCTGCAGCATGACTTTACCACGTTAAAATAAAAATCTAACCACATTTATGAATGCTTGCGTTTGTCGTTTAGATTCCACTTCTCATCGAATTCAGGACAATATCCCATTATTTCTATGCCGATTTAGCAATATGATACAAGCTTAAAGGCAGATTTCTCGAAGTGCTCGGTTGGTTAAGTTGCCATGTGTCAAGCTTCTTCATATTACCAATTTGCCTCATTTTCACACTTATACAAAGGCAACGCTAGTTCTACCGTAGCTTAAGACGGGTCCGTTTCTATTATCGACTTCAGTTCGCCGTTGTCAATCTACTTCTTCGCGTGGCCCCAAGATTCTTTGTGAGAAGAATTTTAAGCCAGTACAGTTAAACAAAACGGCGATAACTTAGGTCATCATCATCATCATCATTACAGCCCTTCACAAGTCCACTGCTGAACATAGGCCTCCCCCAAAGAATGCCACAAAACACGGTCCTGAGCCACCTGCATCCATCGACTTCCTGCATGTCTTACCAGGTCGTCACTCCATCTCGTGGGGGGACGCCCTACACTTCGCCTACCGGTACGAGGCTGCCACTCGAGAACCTTTCTTCCCCATCGGTTGTCGGTTCTTCGAGCTATATGGCCGGCCCACTGCCACTTCAGCTTACTAATCCGTTGGGCTATGTCGGTCACTCTGGTTCTACTGCGGATATCCTCATTCCTAAGTTTATCACGCAGAGAAACTCCGAGCATAGCCCTCTCCATAGCTCGCTGAGCGACCTTGAGCTTTCTCATACGGCCAGCAGTGAAGGACCACGTCTCAGTACCGTAAGTCATCACTGGCAACACGCACTGGTTGTACAATTTCGTTTTAAGGTTTTGAGGTATGTCTGACGAGAAGATGTTTCGTAGCTTCCCGAACGCTGCCCAGCTGAGTTGAATCCGTCGATTGACCTCTCGGTCGAAGTTGGACTTACCCAGTCGGACTATTTGTCCCAGGTAAACATACTCGTCAACAACTTCGAGCTTAGTGTTCCCAACAACTACCGGCATAGGTGTGACATGGACATTAAACATGATCTTAGTTTTGTCCATGTTCATCTTAAGACCTATCCGTTGGGAAACACTATTGAGGTCATTGAGCATAGTGCTTAGGTCCTCCAGCGATTCTGCCATAAGGACTATATCGTCGGCAAATCGAAGGTGAGTGATGTAATCGCCATTGATGTTGATACCGTATCCTTTCCAGTCCAGAAGCTTGAAAACGTCTTCCAATGCAGCGGTGAAGAGTTTCGGGGATATGACGTCACCCTGTCTTACACCTCTCTGCAATTGGATAGGTTTCGTACTCTGGTTCTGTACTCGGATAGCCATCGTAGCCCTACTGTACAAGCACTTCAACACTTCGATATACCGACAGTCAACTTGGCACCGCTGAAGGGACTGCAGCACCGCCCAAATTTCGACGGAATCAAAGGCTTTCTCATAGTCCACATACGCCAGACATAGTGGCAAATTGTACTCTTCGGACTTCTGTACAACTTGCCGAAGGGTATGTATGTGGTCTATGGTGCTAAAGCCCTTTCGGAAACCGGCTTGTTCGGGAGGCTGGAAGTCGTCAAGTCTGCGCGCGAGACGATTCGTAATGACTCTCGAAAACAGCACGTAGACGCGGCTCAGAAGGGAAATCGGTCTGTAGTTCTTCAAGAGAGCGTTGTCACCTTTCTTGAAGAACAAGACCACCGCACTTCTGCTCCACGTCTCCGGTGTAATGCTACCATGGAGGACGGAATTAAAGAGCTTCTGAAGGACTTCAAGTACCGGTCTTCCACCCGCTTTCAGAAGCTCCGCTGTAATTCCATCCTCGCCTGGGGCCTTACCGTTTTTAAGGTGCTGGAGAGCCATTCTAATCTCGCTCAGACTGACGTCCGGGATATCTTCGGAATAGTGTCGGATGAGACTCGCTCTTGGATCGTTACTCACACTTGCGTGTGGCTCCAACGATGATGTGTACAGCTACCCATAGAACCTCTCAATCTCACTCAAAATCTCAGGTGTCCCGGAAACGATGCTGCCACATTCTGTCTTCAGCTTTGACAGTTGGCTCTTTCTGGCAGACAGATCTCTGGCAAAGACTTTGGAGCCTTGGTTCCGCTCGATCGCTTCTTCAATACGAGCTGTATTGAAGTTGCGTAAGTCCCGCCACATGCATTTGGAGATCTGTCTGTTCAGATGCCTGTATGCTGTCAAGTCTGTTGAAGAATGTAGCTTCATCTCCCGTCTAACAGCCATGAGATTAAGAGTGTGATCGGAGAGTTTTTGTGTTCTTCTGCGGCGGGTCTTGCAGAACTTAGCTCCAACCGCATGGACAGTTTCCACGAGCTTGTCATTCATATCGTCCATTTCATTGCAGTCTTCCAGGCACTGAAAACGGTTTTGTAACTCGAGCTGAAAGGTTTCGGGACTTTGGAACAGAGCACGAGGGGGACGGAGCGTTGACTTCATTAGACGAGACCTCTCCAACTTAACGTTTAGGTTCAGTGTGCCTCTAACCATTCGGTGATCGCTACCAGTTTTCACCCTCGCGATCACGGAGACATCACTGAACAGTTGTCGTCTGGTCGTCATAATGAAGTCAATCTCATTTTTTGTGGAACCGTCGGGGCTCGACCAGGTCCACTTTCTGTGGGGCCGCTTCTGGAAGAAAGAGTTCGTCATAAAGAGTCCCTCTTTCTCCATGAAGTCGGCCAGCTGCTGGCCCCTTGGGTTCCGTTGCCCTATTCCAAATTTCCCTACTTTCAGCTCACCGTTCTCTCTTGTGCCTAGTTTTGCATTGAAGTCTCCCATTAACACCGTATATTGGGTTTTGGAGGAATGCATGGCTCTAGAGATATCCTCATACATTTCCTCCACCTCCTCATCGGGGTGTGCCGAGGTTGGTGCGTAAACCTGTATGACCTTCAGCGAATACCGTTTGGTGATTCTGAGTATAAGGTACGCAACCCTCGTCGACACACTCCCGATTTTTACAACGTTGTTAACGAGAGACTTGTGGACGATAAATCCGACACCTCCTTGGGACAGATGGTCGCCCTCCCGGTGATAGAGCAAGTTGCCGGATTCGAGGATTACCGTGTCCTCCCCCTCTCTTCGGACTTCGGATAATCCTATAATATGCCAGCGCAACTTGTCTATCTCTTCATCCAGCTCCACGAACTTCTCGTCAGTCCTCAGGGTGCGTGCGTTGTACGTTGCCAGGTCGAGTTGTCTAAGGTGGCAACCGAACCTCCACCGGAGATTCTTAGCACCCCCTGCCCCGCCGTTACCATGGTCGCCACCGTAGCCAGGAATAGCGGGGCCGCCGGGGACTGGGGGCCGTTTTTTTGTTACTGTCATTCATTCATAGGGGGGTATTTGCCATAGTTGCCACGCTTGGCGAGCGGGTTGGCAACCGCAGTTTTTTTATTGTCATTTGGCTATTATCAGGAAGATGCTGCTGCCCATCTCCTGGCTGTTTCCCTTTGTCGCCTTTTACGACACCCACGGGAGGATATGGGGTAGTGGATATTCTTGACCGCCACTACACGGCAACTTAGGTAAAAGCCATAAAACAAAAATAAAAACTTTGTAACATTTATTGCACCCTATCAAAGCATTTATTCACATCATTTTATGAAATAAGGGTGACAAAGATAACACAGTCAATATGATATTAAGTGGATATTGTGGCCCATATACATCTATATCTATCCTGGAATAAGAATCAATATGCAGATGCGCTGTCACCTCTGAGCACTAAAATGGAATGCCTCGTTTCCAGTAAAAATGGGTTTCCGCTTTTCACTCTCCACACTTAACACAGCAGTCAAAATAAGCTAGCAGCTTTATGCTACGCTGGTATTCTGTGAGAGCGTGGTCGTTTTCCGATCGAGCTGACCCATTCGTGATACAGGTATAATTAAGTTACAGCATCCTTCCACTTGGAAGAGCCAAAACTTATTAATTATTATTTTTATATGACTACAAGTATTTGTGCGTTGCAGTGATTTCTAAACATATTAACGAGTATATTATATTCGTTAAATTATTAAAACAAAAAACATTAAGAGGTTTTGTATACCCAAATGTTTTTTTAGTATGAAAGTAAATGTTTATGCATATAGTAGCGACAATTTACATAGTTATCGATACATTTTTTAGCACTGACTTCAGAAGTGTAGATATTTTCCGCGCTTTTTACACTATACAAATAATTTGCATTGTTATACTTAAAAAAAAAAGATAATATATCGACACCTATAGATTTTTATCTCTACGAAAAGCTTTTAGCTTACATGACAAGCGGCTACTTTAGACACTATTACCCTCGTAATAGCAAGCTTGACGTGACCTAGACGTAATTTAAGAAGGCTCAAGCAATTTATTGTTCTATCTAGTCGACCTAGAAGTAAGTGATTTTATATCTTTATATATAAAAATTACGTGTCACATTGTTTGTCCGCGATGAACTCTTAAACTACTGAACTGATTACAATAAAATTTTGTACACTGTGTGCAGTTTAGGCCAACTTGAGAGATAGGATAGTTCTTATCCCGTTAAGTGACCCTTAATATTTTTTATTGGTAATTTAAGGATTTTTATAGGATAAAGTCGGAGAGGGCAGTACGTCGTCTGCCTGGCCAGCTAGTATATATATATATATATATATCCTCTCATATCTGAAATGTGGCGAGGAAGTATCCACCGCGCTGCCCCAATCCGTGTTGGCGGATTTCATATGACTTCGAAATTCATCATCATCATTCCAACCATTCACAAGTCCACTGCTAAACGTAGGCCTCCCCCAAGGAATGCCACAAAGCACGGTCCTGAGCCACCTGCATCCATCGACTTCCTGCATGTCGTACCAGGTACGAGGCTGCCACTCGAGAACCTTTCTTCCCCATCGGTTGTCGGTTCTTCGAGCTATATGGCCGGCCCACTGCTACTTCAGCTTACTAATCCGTTGGCCTATGTCGGTTACTCTGGTTCTACTGCGGATATACTCATTTCTAAGTTTATCACGCAGAGAAACCCCGAGCGTAGCCCTCTCCATAGCTCGCAGAGCGAGCTTGAGCTTCCTCATACAGCCAGCAGTGAAGGACCACGTCTCAGATCCGTGGGTCATCACTGGCAACACGCACTGGTTGTACAATTTCGTTTTAAGGTTTTTTTGAGGTATGTCTGACGAGAAGATGTGTCGTAGTTGCCGAGTTGAATTCGGCGATTGACCTCTCGGTCGAAGTTGGACTTACCTAGTCGGACTATTTGTCCCAGGTAAACATACTCGTCAACAACTTCGAGCTTAGTGTTCCCAACAACTACCGGCATAGGTGTGATATGGACATTAAACATGATCTTTGTTTTGTCCATGTTCATCCTAAGACCTATTCGTTGGGAGATACTATTGAGGTCATTGAGCATGGTGCTTAGGTCCTCCAGCGATTCTGCCATAGGGACTTTATCGTCAGCAAATCGAAGGTGAGTGATGTACTCGCCATTGATGTTAATACCGTATCCTTTCCAGTCCAGAAGCTTGAAAACGTCTTCCAATGCAACGGTGAAGAGTTTCGGGGATATAACATCACCCTGTCTTACACCTCTCTGCAATTGGATAGGTTTCGTACTCTGGTTCTGTACTCGGATAGCCATCGTAGCTATACTGTACAAACACTACAGCACTTCGATATATATATGTTTAACTGCTCCTTTATTACCTTTCCTACTACCAACCTTAACTTAAGGGTTGACAAACTATGTAGTACGTGGTAACGTTGGATTCATCTTCATCTCCTTATATACTTCTACAGCTTATGGGCTACATTTTTTTACATGGGGAAATTCCTATTCTTCGCGGGCGCAAGGACCGGTTATTTCAGACTCGCATCAGCTAAAATGGCGGTGGTCTACCTTCGCCGCATACAAGCAGAGCCAAGAGAATGCTTTCGTACTCTACCGCGGCCCCACCAGCCCTGGCCGCCCCATGGCAGCCCCTCCTCAGGAGAGGGTTTCTCCTCCTTCTTCTCCCTCTCAAGTAAGGCGCAACAAAGACACAATGTGCGCCTTCCTCCGAAAGAGGTTGCTACAAACTACGGTCTCGAGCCAGATCTTTCTTCTGTTCACGTATCGTAGGTCGTACCTGTCACCTAGTGGGGCTCGCCCAACTATGCGTTTGCCAGTAAAATGCTGGCTCTTGAGAATATTTCTTTCTGATCGCTGGTCGGGTTGAATTTCTACAAAGTAGGACATTTCTATCTATTAATATCTATAATCTATACATTAAACTTAAAATATAATATATAAATTTATATAATATTATAAAGTTACAGTGCTGAGATAGTTATTAGCATGTGGTATCCGCCTGTAATTATTTATACATTTTAGTTCTTATTGGTTCATTGTATTTAAATAGCATGTAAGGAATGATACAAATGTTGGTGGATCAATAAAAAAAAATACCATTGATTGAAGTACACGTTGCTTCAACTAATGGCTTTTTAAGTTCTTTAGTTTTATACACGAAATGGTGACAAGCAATAACACATTCTACCTGATGGTATTTAAGTATTATATCCTCGATTAAAAAGCAAATAAGTTGTCTCTTCTGAGGATTAAAAGTCACCATTAATTTAAAAAAATATTTTTTAGGCTTATAAATATAAAATTACCACTGGTTTAAGTAGTGGTAGGTACTACTATCTTTCATATTTCTGCCGCCACACCAGTGCTTGCACTGCTTTGTTAAGGGCACAGAGAGCCGATTTAAGTGTAGGCTGTGAGGGTTCATCACAGGTGTCCTTGGGCTGTAGCATACACTTACTACAAAGTGGACTGTAACTTCGTTTGCTCCTTCAGTTTCATAGAAACGCGCATCTCGTATAATATAAATTTATAATGAAACCGAGAGCTATACAAAAGTCCAGAAAGATCCGGCTCCGTAGCGTCGCTGACAAATTCTCAACTAATGCGCTACCGAGCCGTCAAATGTACAGTGTGTGCTTTCTTTGAAAAGTAATGCACTATTACAGGCTATTATAAAGAAAATGAAGCCTAGCATTGTAATGGTAGTGTAAGAGAATTTAACACCCTATTGCGTCTCGTAGGTGTCACAAGAGGTAACAGTTGTATGTGTATAATGTATGGTATATATAGGGTATATATGTCGATGAGCTACTTCCTGGTACTACTACTTTCTACCGTACTGATTACCATTTCTCTAACCCCAGACGTAAAATATCAAGATCGCCTGCCAAGTGTGGTGATTAATGCAAATCCTTCTAATGGGAAAGGCTATCAATAGACTTTTATGGCTACGAGCTGAGCTGGTGAAGAAAGAAAATGAATGGTTGGTTATGGTTTATAATATGTAATTGCAAACCGCTACAAAAAGGATTATAATATTTTGTTATTATATTATTTAAAAAAATCAAATTAAAAAAAAAATTTGTTATTATTTTTGGAATGAATTTTAATCAAACTTTTCTGAGTTTATATTCAAATCACAAAGTGTAAAAGGTAAATTTTAAAACTCAATCAAGCAAATAATTTTCATCTCCATTTTTTTATTCAAATTCTCTCCAAAGCGATTATTCGTTAGATCGTCTTGTTAATTAATTAAATTTTCTCTTTATAAAGTTTATTTTAAAATTTAAAAATATTTGGAATTATTTAAAATGTTATAACAATATTAAATTAAATGGAGCCGTGGCGTTGCTTATCAGCACCATTAAATTCTAAATTGCAATTTTAAGTAACCTAGCACGTAATCAGTGGTGAAGGAAAATATCGTGAGGAAAAATTACCATTATAATCATTATAGCCCTTACAGGACTAACTGATGAACACAGGCCAACAGGAACACCACAAAATACGGTCCTCAGTGTTCAATATACATCGACTTCCTGCATGTCATCTGGGGGCACGGCAGTGCACCCACCAAGTCGAGCAAAAAAGCGGCACGGCCGTACCATTATTTTCTCGAATCAGTTCAGGCCATTTTCCAAAAAGATATGAGATGCCATCAAAAACATAACTTGTAAAAAAAAAACCAAGTCTCGCAGTAAGACTTAGTTCTTCTACCGTAAAAAGTTTTGAGATCCAAGTCGGTTAATTTATTCCGTCCCTACTTAAGGGTCCTTCTGTCTTAGTTATTACGTAATCAGCTAACCTAACAACATCTTATAGTGACCACATTATTATAGAAAAAGAATTAGGGTTCCGCGCAAAAAAATTCTAACCCATGAAATCCAATCGTAATAAATTTCACGCGGGCGAAGTCGCGGAGAACAGCTAGTTTTAAATAAATAGATTGACTTGGCCATCGCATGAAAACACAATTTATCTCTCAAGTAATACATATTATATTAAATTAGATTATTTAGTGCTTAGATGGTAGATTCAAATTAATTTCGGGTGCTCATGTAATCCGCCTACATACGACTTACAAGATTTTATAACGCGCACTTTCTAAATCTCCTTAAGTCTAAGCTTTGCTAGGATTTAAAAATAAATCACTTAATGTAATTTACGAGGTTACGGTCTCATGATCGTAACCTCGTAAAACAGTCCTTGCGTTTAAGTGTTTCTTGTATTAGACACATTCGGAGGCGCGCACACAACTACTCACCAAAGTTTAAATGTAAACACATAGATAATGAACTAACATACAAGTAAATATTCATTTAGTTGTCCGTCACCTTCTTGAACGGGCGAACAAGAAATAAACAAAGTTTTATTACAATCGGATGTATGGTATAGGAAAGCATACGGGACACATCGGCAACGTTCATTTTCATATATTATCTCATAATCATCATCATTAGTACTGCCCATCTGTTCCGGACGGGTGAAACTCTCCGGAATAAATGTCGACAAAGATACTCCGCGAGTCGCTCACGTCCTACACCTATAGGTTCCCGAGGATGCTTCTACTGCCGTCTTTGTGGGTGCAGCTGGGGTACTGTGGACTGAGGTTCAAAATTAAAATGCACGATTTATAAAGGCAAGGTAGTGGCCGGTGTTCGACTGATCAATTATACGCGGAAATCTTCTAAGTATTATTTATTGACCACGGTTGTTGAATATGATTGTTCAACTACGGTTGTTCACTATCAGTTGGTCACTATATTTTTCATAGATTTCTTCAAATTGTATGGTGGTATCAACTATCTCCCGTCTAACAGCCATGAGATTAAGAGTGTGATCGGAGAGTTTTTGTGTTCTTCTGCGGCGGGTCTTGCAGAACTTAGCTCCGACCGCATGGACAGTTTCCACGAGCTTGTCATTCAAATCGTCCACTTCATTGCAGTCTTCTAGGCACTGAAAACGGTTTTGCAACTCGAGCTGAAAGGTTTCGGGACTTTGGATTAGAGCACGAGGGGGACGGAGCGTTGACTTCATTAGACATTCTTCAACAGATTTGACAGCATACAGTCAATTGAACAGACAGATCTCCAAATGCATGCGGCGGGACTTACGCAACTTTAATACAGCTCGTATTGAAGAAGCGATCGAGCGGAACCAAGGCTCCAAAGTCTTTGCCAGAGATCTGTCTGCCAGAAAGAGCCAACTGTCAAAGCTGAAGACCGAATGTGGCAGCATCGTTTCCGGGGCACCTGAGATTTTGAGTGAGATTGAGAGGTTCTATGGGCAGCTGTACACGTCATTGTTGGAGCCACACGCAAGTGTGAGTAACGATCCAAGAGCGAGTCTTATCCGACATTATTCCGATGATATCCCGGACGTCAGTCTGAGCGAGATTAGAATGGCTCTCCAGCACCTTAAAAACGGCAAGGCCCCAGGCCAGGATGGAATTACAGCGGAGCTTCTGAAAGCGGGTGGAAAACCGGTACTTGAAGTCCTTCAGAGGCTCTTTAATTCCGTCCTCCATGGTGGCATTACACCGGAGGCGTGGAGCAGAAGTGCGGTGGTCTTGTTCTTCAAGAAAGGCGACAACGCTCTCTTGAAGAACTACAGACCGATTTCCCTTCTGAGCCGCGTCTACGTGCTGTTTTCGAGAGTCATTACGAATCGTCTCGCGCGCAGACTTGACGACTTCCAGCCTCCCGAACAAGCCGGTTTCCGAAAAGGCTTTAGCACCATAGACCACATACATACCCTTCGGCAAATTGTACAGAAGTCCGAGGAGTACAATTTGCCACTATGTCTGGCGTATGTGGACTATGAGAAAGCCTTTGATTCCGTCGAAATTTGGGCGGTGCTGCAGTCCCTTCAGCGATGCCAAGTTGACTGTCGGTATATCGAAGTGTTGAAGTGCTTGTACAGTAGGGCTACGATGGCTATCCGAGTACAGAACCAGAGTACGAAACCTATCCAATTGCAGAGAGGTGTAAGACAGGGTGACGTCATATCCCCGAAACTCTTCACCGCTGCGTTGGAAGACGTTTTCAAGCTTCTGGACTGGAAAGGATACGGTATCTACATCAATGGCGAGTACATCACTCACCTTCGATTTGCCGACGATATAGTCCTTATGGCAGAATCGCTGGAGGACCTAAGCACTATGCTCAATGACCTCAATAGTGTTTCCCAACGGATAGGTCTTAAGATGAACATGGACAAAACAAAGATCATGTTTAATGTCCATGTCACACCTATGCCGGTAGTTGTTGGGAACACTAAGCTCGAAGTTGTTGACGAGTATGTTTACCTGGGACAAATAGTCCGACTAGGTAAGTCCAACTTCGACCGAGAGGTCAATCGACGGATTCAACTCGGTTGGGCAGCGTTCGGGAAATTACGGCACATCTTCTCGTCAGGTATACCTCAAAACTTGAAAACGAGACTGTACACCCAGTGCGTATTGCCAGTGATGACATACGGAACTGAGACGTGGTCCTTCACTGCTGGCCGGATGAGGAAGCTCAAGGTCGCTCAGCGAGCTATGGAGAGGGCTATGCTCGGAGTTTCTCTGCGTGATAAACTCAGAAATGAGGATATCCGCAGTAGAACCAGAGTAACCGACATAGCCCAACGGATTAGTAAGCTGAAGTGGCAATGGGCCGGCCATATAGCTCGAAGAACCGACAACCGATGGGGAAGAAAGGTTCTCGAGTGGCAGCCTCGTACCGGCAGGCGAAGTGTAGGGCGTCCCCCCACTAGATGGAGTGACGACCTGGTAAGATGTGCAGGAAGTCGATGGATGCAGGTGGCTCAGGACCGTGCTTTGTGGCATTCTTTGGGGGAGGCCTATGTTCAGCAGTGGACTTGTGAAGGGCTGTAATGATGATGATGATGATGATCAACTATCTATTAGTAGTAGCTGGTTCTAATAATACTGTCTGACTAGCAGCTATTATCAACCAAACTAGCTATTTTTATCACTTGTGTAACTGCGGATATCAGTTACCACTTTCTGCAACCAGCTATCACCTTCAATTATGTAACTGCAAATATCAGTTACCACTTTCTGCGACTAGTTAACACTTTCACTTGTAACTGCAAATATCAGTTTCGACTTTTATCGGCTAGCGATCATTTTCACTTGTAACTACAAATATCAGTTACCACTTTCTGCGGCTAGCTATCACTTTCACTTGTAACTACAAATATCAGTTACCACTGTTGCTGGCTGCTATTCACTATTCACTATATTCTTATACTAGTTACTTCAGCTACTATTGGTTACTACCGCTTCTTACTGGTTCTTCATATTACTGCTTGCCACTGGTAGTTCTTCATACTACAACGTTATTGGGTCCCGAGGCCCTAAGGTATACTTGAGCGATACTTTATAGTGAGCCGCTTCCCATTTTCCGTTTTGCCTCTTTATTGCATAACATTTTCACAATAAGACATAAATATATATATATATATATATATATATATATATATATATATATATATATATATATATATATATATATATATATAAAGAAATTGATCTTTTATAAAAAATTATAATATTTTTTATAAAAGATCAATTTCTACACTAACATGCTATACATTATTAAATCGATAATTTAGTCCTTTATTAGCACTGAGTTATATGTACTACATACACACTGCATGTATATTGAAACCACAGACTAACTAGTACATTGAAACCACACTAAATGACACTCTGTACGGATTGCAGTACAGTTCAGTTGAACATTGTGTATGTTCGGAATGCGAAATCTAGTACGTAGTACATATTTATATATATCGATGTTTATTAGTATATCATAAAGGTTACTCAATATATCGACATTATAAAAAGTTATAAAACATGTCCCGGATTTTCATAATATTTGGGTACATTAATTCTTTTATTTTCCTTCTTAAATCTTTAAGTTCACTCTATTTTGTTAAAAATAAAATAGCTAAATTGAATAGCACTCCGCTTAAGTATAATATGCTTTTTGTTGCCATTCAAACACTACTTAATACCCCCATGCGACATTTGACGCGAGGCTCTCATTTTCATTACCGTGCCGGTGGGACGCGTCAAGTCACTCTTTGACGAGCTTAATAAAAGCCAAAATATATGACATTAATATGTTATGAGCAAAGACCTAACTGTCTATCCTATTTTGCAAAAGAGGATCGTACAGGCAATTTACAACTTAAATTATAAAGAGTACTTCAGAAAAAAGCTTAAAGAATAGACATATTAACTTTGGCTTCGCAATTTATTTTTGAAAACGTAAATTACGTACATAAACCCATATAGAGAATGTATTCACTAAAATAAATAAACTAAAATTAAGGGGGACTGATTATAATATGTTACAGAGTAGTAAAAGATGGGACAAAGAACTTAGACTTGCAACAGATCCTAATTGGAGAAGTGTCGAAAGAGTCGAGAGATAAAATAAGCCTTTGCCAGGAACACAATGAACTGGAGAACAGGATAAAGTTTAGTTGAAGTTTATTGTATTTACGTTACAATATTGTTTCCATGATCGAAGATAAGTTTATCTTCATCATACTATTATAATTGCAGTAACGTGAAACGAGTAGGGCCTTGTACGCAAATACATTCGTGAGACTGTTTGCACAACCTTTACTTCATACCTACTGTTATTATTTTATGAACACATAAACATCAAACCTTAAAAATTAATAGAATCAGGCGTTACTTTGTGGAAGTCCATTATATTAAAGTTTGTAACTTTAATCAAATATTGAAGCAAGCACCTGATTTAGTATTTATTATAAAAGGAGAGGAATGAAATTTGTGAAAGGTACTGAGCCAAAGATTTGTAGACAAAAGAAAATAATCTATGTTGCCTTTTAGGCAGGTAAAATAAAATGAACCAATTTGTTGTTGGTTTGAACAAATTTGTTTAACTAGGACAAATTGGCTGGTTTCATTAGTCCAATTTAGACCGAGATCAATATGAGTGGCTCCAACTCGGCTGGGCAGCGTTCGGGAGATTAGAACACATCTTATCGTATCGTGAAAACGTATGAATACAAGATCTGTACAACCAGTGCATGTTGCCAGTCACGACTTACGGAACCAAAGCGTAGTCCTGCATTGATGATCATATAAATAGGCTCAAAGTCACTCGGCGTTGTTAAGAAAAGCTATGTTCGGAATTTATCTATGTGAAATCCGTAACGAGGATATATGTGTATCCTCGTTTCGATGTAGAGGAACGTGAGTAACTAACATATCCCAGCGGATCACTAAGCTGAAGTGGCCATGGACCGGATTCATAGCTATCAGAAATGACAATCGATGAGGAAAAAAGGTTTGCGCGTGGCATCCTCGTTCTGGTAGAAATAGTAGTAGTTGTAATTTAAAAGCCAATTCAAATAACTAAAAGTAATAAACTTACACTAAACCTCGACTGTAGATTTAGAACATAACAACTTCTAAAGTCGGGACCTTAATGATAGGATACAATATATTTTAGCATTGTAAATGGAACGTTACACCGACATCTATCGAAGTCATGAGATTTAAAAACATCTCCCAATAGCCATTTCTTACGAAAATCATAGGACGAAATAAGAAAGATTCTCATAAACTGCGCGTGGTGACGCGGCATCCACCACCTTACGCTGTTATCATACATATTTTTCGTGCTCAATAGGTTTTGTTCTTTATTTGTAGATTTTGTATAGTTCTGAGTCAACAAACATGATGCGAATGACACAAATATATAATAGCATACTGTTTCTACTAGTCCTCAGCCAAAAGCTCAGTAATGAATTTAAAGGTTGCATGATATTTCTCTCCGGACTAATGTATGGATAATTAACATGCGCTTCTGTAAATAATTCATATGCAAAATCACGGATGTGTATTATAAGTTTGAAAAGGATCTGGGTACCACATCGATATGAATTGATCGAAATAATTTATTAAATTCTTGTAATATTATCTGGATCAAGATTCTTAAGATCTGGAGAGTTTTTCAAATAAGAAAATATCATGCATATGAAGACTACCTCGGTACTGACAATCAATACGGAACCAAAAATCCTTGACCTTAAAGAATTTTTCAACAAAATGCTTCATAAAGAAATCTAATCGCTTATGAAAAAAGTAACAAACTATCATACGATTTGAATTTAATAATTTAGATTTAAGAATAAATTCACTGTTTTGATTAAAATTAGCATAATTGTAATCAGAATATAATATATAGTTCTGGCCAATATAAGCCAGCTACACTTAATGTCATAAATACTGTTGGACTTCCTAATTCTTCAATCATATCCACTAACTCTCTAGGTTTTGCATACCAATATTTGTTATATGCCCTAAAATTAGGATTATATGATAATATTGATTTATACTAAAATGAATTTTGCTACAATAATCATACTATTAAATGCATAAAATCAAAATCTTGAATCTTTTGCAAACCTGCCGCCTTCGTACATCATTTGGAGTTTAAAATATACATTAGTAGAAACTTTACAAACTCTTTTATTACAAAATTCAAGTTTACTTGTAGGAAATAAAGTTGTAAATGCTCTGCAAATATATTCATCATATGTAAATTCATTTATTGACTCAAAATGCAATCTAGGATAAGGTAAAACGCAAGATCCATCATTTGCTTCTTTAATGTTCAGTACACTATTCACTGCATTACGATTACATTGAAAAGTCATAAACATTACAAATAATGTATTTTGATCATCATCTTCCCTATCTAAATTAAATGAAAGATATTGATTTCTTGACCTGATACAATATTTAAAAAATTATCACTATCAGCTAAACATTGGAAATTATTTTCATCGATTATAATATCACGATACCAAGGGTTATTATTTTTAAGATATATCAAATGTAATCGCGATTAACTATAAAATCTTTATAACCCGTAACCACAATTTTTTTCTAACAAAAATATATTTGAAATGGTATCAATAGAATAAGGTAAGGATGTAGTAAAATCTGTGATATCTTGCTGAAAATTTAAAACCTGGCTACTGTATCCCAATAGACCACCTTTAAGTCTATATACTGTAGTAACCGAGTGAACTTGAGTGATTAATTGTTCTTCATGAAATATATATTTTTTTAAACATCACTTTGTGGTCCAAGATCCATATTATTGTCTGCAGAAAATATATTTAATTAATTTTTTTATCAGAAATTTGTGACAATGAACACAAAGTTCATCTTTTTCTATATGTTCTTATTCTATATGTAAGTAAACCAACGGCGATGACATAAATTACAGTGTTTCAGTTTCAAATTATTCTGAGCAGTTTCGAAATTAACGGCATACTACAAATAACGAGAATTATCACGATAAAATTTAATTCTACGTCTCGAGATCTGTTCTGACGTTGTCTTACTTCATTCATCAAATAATGGTTTAGTTCACGTTCTTTACTGCCAGTTAACGTTCGTCTTCGTAGCATTTTGATGTAATAATAATATTGAAATAATTAAAATTTCCGACATTTTTCTTCAAGTTGACGGCTCCATGGCGCAGTGGCTTGCGCAATGAGTTGCTGCGCTGGGGGCCACAGGTTCAAATCCTGCACGGAACAAGTATTCATATGGCCTATGTTTGTCCTTGTGCAATTTGTGTTTGTAAACTGCCTCCACGGTACAGGAGAAATTCATAGTGTGGGGGAATCGAATGAAATAACAAAAGAATTTTTTAACAAGATAATCTCCACTCATAATTCATAATCAACGCCATCTAACGTATCTAACGTGGTACTACTATAAAAGTATTTTTTATTTTTCTTAAACATGGAGTTAATAAGACAATAAAAATCTAATTAATGAACACAATTAGACATGAAACGAAAATAATATGTCAAATCCCAAACCTGAAAGTGTGGTAGTTTCTCAGTAAAATGTACCACAAAAATGCATAAATTGTGGGTTAGTGCAGTTAACGCTAGAAGTCTAGATTTTAGTTTAATTTATTATCGTTTGAATAACTCTGATTACTCAGCGGACTCTGGCAAAGACTATGCCCGGTGTTTTCTGCTTTATACAATTAAAACGATGATATTCGCAGTACAATAAGATTACCCAAAATTTCCCAAAAGATCAATGAGCTGAAGTGCTTTCAGGTAGCTCAAATTGACGGAAACTGATAAGAAAGAAAATTTCGTTGGTTGTAGGCTCGCACTGGTGAGTGATGTGTAGGGCGGCCCCCGAATAGTAGAAGTGACGACTTGGTTAGATATGCAGGAAATCGATAGATTCAGGGGGTACAAGACCATGTTTTGTCATGTTATGCCATCTCTATTATTCTATAATTATAATTTGGGGCAAGAATCGTTAAATTTCATTTTAATGTACTCTTATAACTGTTCAAATTTTCCTCAAGTGGAAAGTTAGTCAAATTCCAAAAGAACTGAAAAATATCAGAAGCATGTTCTAAAAAGTATGGTTGATGTCAGAAAATTCTTTGTCAAAATTGTTGTAATTCTCAATAAATTGTAGGTCCATTACGTGATCGAGCGTGTCTGTAAAGTAGCAGTGAATTTGAATAATTAACAAGGTACATTTTTTTTGACAGAGAGCATGTCGATTGTTACTTGCAAGTCTTGCCAGTAAATGTGTTCTTGTAGTAATTTTTATGCCACGAATAACGGCAACGCAGGTATATTCCAGTGTAGTTTCAGGCAGTATCTTTATGATTTAGTTTATGTCTGGAAAATAGTTTAACTCTCTATACAGGCATTTTGAAAAATGTTTTCGATTTTTATATAGAATTTATATATCATTACAAAGTGACAATACTATTTAAATTCCCCTAATTTCTACGCTGCTTCAACAAAACATAAATACTAGCTTCGACGCTAGATAGCTTTTATTCTTGAGTAAGGTCATACGATACTCACTTTCCGAGTTTTGTTATATGTTTAATCTATCACAAAATATTCTTAATTTTTTCTCTGATGTTGAAAAGCATTCACGTGACAAGTCCGAAATTTGACATGGTTTTAGATGATTTCATTACAGCTTTATATTTGCTAATATCGACCTACGTCTATGGCTAGTTTTTATTGATAAAATTTTCAAAACCCATGAAATAAATTAAAACAGCACCTTACCTTTATTTGCAATACCATGTCCACCATGATGTATGCACATCATCAATGACGTGTAGCTATTGAAATTGCGTGCAATATTATATATTAGTGTGGAAAGAGTTTATTTCCACACAGCCACAGCACATCAAAGATAAATCAAACGTCAGGAAAATAAATGAATAATTTATATTTAAAGTCATTGCTATAATTTGAAATAAGAATTCCAAGTCAAATAGAAGATATCGAACTTAAATAATTACAAGTGTCAGTTTAATAAAACAACCACATTATTTAAACTACCTGTTGTTTAACCGATGTTAATTTTCTCTTTTATTTTAAACACAATGAAAACTTGGATTATTATCTGAAATAACCTAATTAGTGAGGTTAAAAATAGTATCATAGTTTAATGATATTCTTTTATGCATTTACTTTCATATATTCCTAGCATTGCGTTGTAGGGTCATAATTAGAAGCACGTATAAATATTATGAGTCTCACTAAAAACTCTTAAACTTAAAATGAGATCGTTATGAAAATTAAGAATTCCGTTACAGAGAAGTTTTACATTATATAAGTTAATTAAAACATTATATAAGTGGAAAATATTATAATAAAGCAAAACCATAATGTAACATGAAAAATCTAGCTTCATATCGTATAAGTTGTTTACTAAAGGCACCCTTTCGTTACTGCTGCCAATTTTGCATGACAGTATAATTGAAACGAGCACGTCCAAGAGAGCTTTTGAATACCATCTCTTTTGTCTTAATTAGTCTTTAAAGTTAGTTTCTTTCGCTCGAGTAATTTAATTTAATTTAAATTAATTTAGTTTTGGTTTTTGTTTCACATTTTATAAGAATGTGAAACGATTTCAGCTGTATTAAACTACATATTAGAAGTGTCAAATTATCAAAACTGTTGATGTTCATAACATCTTTGCTGTGTATTAGAGTGCTATTTATATATCAATCTTTTGTCATACCAACAATTTTCATAGCTGATTCACAAGATATTAATATAAAACCCAATGTTAGACCAAAACTTGGTCAAAACCGATGTTCCAAAAGTATAATAAACTATACTATAACTGTACTAAAATGACAAACTCAGTAGACTAATGGCCTTAAGCGTGTCTGCTGATAATTTGGTCCTGGTTTCAAGTTCTTGATTAAGCCAAAATCCGAGATTAGCTAATTCTCTTAACAAATTTTCAATCGCATCCAGTCAAAAAGTTGGCGGTGTTTCACCCCCGTGCCTCGGAAAAAACGCACAGCCATTAATCTAGTGCCTGATATTTTTTTGGTTGTGTTTGATTGCTGTTCCATCTAGTGCCGTCATCATCACGCTACATACCTAGTATTTTTTTATAACACTGGTACCCGGCCTATTGCGGCCGCAGAAGAGATAATTGCTCTTTTGAAAGTTACGGAAGATTTGCGTACTGCAATGGAGAACTCAAAATTGACTGTGTTAGTCCTAATAGATTTCTCTAACGCTTTTAATGCTGTTGATCATGATATTCTTCTAGCTATACTTTGTTACCTGGGTTTCTTTTCGTCAGTGCGGGACTGGTTCTCCTCATATCTTCGGGGTGGTCAGCAGGCAATTCGGGTAGGTCAGATAATCTCTGATTGGTGCTCGTTGTCTGCTGGCGTTCCTCAAGGCGGTATTCTCTCTCCTCTTTTGTTCTCAGTCTTTATAAATCTCATTACATCCCACATTCGCTGTTCGTACCATCTGTATGCTGATGGCTTACAAATTTATGCTCAAGCTGAGGAGGCACGTATCGATGATGTGATTGAGAAGCTCAACTGTGATCTCAATTGTATTTATAATTGGTGAAATAGATTTGGCATTATGATTAATCCATCAAAATTTCAGGCTATTGTGGTTGGTAGTTCTCGTAGACTGACTAAAATTGATATGGAGGCGATACCTACCATAATATTTAATAATGTTATTATTCCTTACTCACCAACAGTTAAAAATCTTGGCTTAATTATAGACAACACCATCAGTTGGCGACCGCATATGTATTAAGTGAGCAAAAAGGTCACTAACACTCTGCGTTATCTGTATCGTCTCAAAAAATTTTTACCGCTAGGGACTAAGGCAATGCTAATACAGAGTTTAGTTTTGCCTATTCTAGATTATGCAGATGTTTGCTATGCTGATGCCTCGCAAGAACTTCTAAACAAACTGGATCGACTTCACAATAATTGCATACGCTTCATTTTCGGTTTACGTAAATACAACCACATTTCATCTTATATTTCTCAGCTGAAATAGGTACCTCTCCGCTATCGCAGATATTTCAGAATACTGTGCACGTTATTTTCAGTTTTACACGATCCGTTTGTCCCTGAATATCTGAAATGCAAATTTCAGTATCAAGGTGATATCCATATAATAAGTAGTATTACTTAGCTGTTTGCACTTTGCACCCACAATACGGTGGTAGAGCCACGCAGCAGCTTTTGCTGTTGCACGTATGGGCCGGATCGAGCCGGGTTATTACCACGACCTCACACAATACCGGCGTGAATTGCAAGCTCTGCTTTCGCGTTTCGTCTGGTGAGTGCAGGTGACCGGAGGCCCAATGCCCCCCCCCCCCCTCATCAACATGGTAGCGGAATTACATCATAGACGACCCCAGGAGGGTACCAGCTCCCCTACATGGCCACTTCAGCAAGAAATGCATCGAGACATTTCTTTTTTCAAAAAAGAACAATTTAAAATCATATATTTATGTTACATATTATATTATGATACACAAAACTAATAAGAAATACATTGGTAACGATCACTTTGTTCCCAGGAGTTTTTATAATATAAAATAGTTTAGTGGCTGTAACTTAAACTAAATAAAACATTCTTGTCTTTTACTCGTAAATTAATATTTATGTATACTTACGTTCCGTAAATTTTGTTTTAACGCTATTGTGGTATTATAATCCGCTACGACCTCGATATATTATAAGATCCGTAGTAAGCGCTACGACATCTACGGCGTAGAGGAAATGAATGAACTTACTATATTTAATTGTCCTTATCCTCGTTAATCCAATTACTTATCTAACGAAAGCGAAAGCTAAACCTTTAATTCCGCACATATATCTCAATGACGTCAGTATGATATTTAATTAATTAATCATTCAGAGGGGAAGTAGAAAGTTATGAAATGGCTGATTCGTTGGTCTAGTGGTCTCAAGCGCGATTGCAGATCACATGGTCCAGAGTTTGGTTGGGTCGAAAGTCAGTATTTGGGCTTCGGCCCCCCGCGCACTAGGCAGCCTGGCTGCGCAGCCAGGCTGCGGCGGCCGAAATATTTGAGCAGCCACTTCTAAGCAGCCAATGGACGGCGAGTTGTGACCCTTTCTTCGAGGGATATGGACATAGAAGAACTTGTAATTTTGTGCGTATTTCGTAAAAAACGCTAAGCTAAAAGACGTTCGATGCATCCTTTTTTTCTAGAACGGCACTCAAAAGGCTTATTTCATACCTGTTTTAAAGATGTTCGTAAATACCCATACCGGTTTTTTAACTACACGAGAATGTCAGTGCAATCATTTGATAACCTTTGGAAAATATAAGAAATTCAAGCAAGGGCACTGATACTCTCATAGATATATCCCATATTGCTTTAAGTTTTTCAATTTCACGAATAAATTTCTCAGTGTCAAAAGCCATTTTGTGATTTCTGAACACAAAATACGCCTGGCTGCTACGACAAGTGCGCGGTGACTGACGGCAGCCACTTACATTTGCCCTGCTCGCTCTGGCTGCGCGCAGCCAACGGGCTGCCGTGCAATCGGACGCGCTTTTATGGCTGCCGCAGCCGGGAGTTCGTGGCTGCTTGGTGCGCGGGCTCCCATACACCGTCATATGTTCGACTGGCTGCCGCAGCCTGGCTGCCGCAGCCAGGCTGCCTAGTGCGCGGGGGGGCTAACTGTCCTCAGTCATCGAAATCGTCCTAAGAAATCTTCAGTCGTATTTCGAAGTCAGGAAGCCGGTAGTGTTTCACATCCTTGACTCTGAAATACGTTAAGCTGTTGGTTATGCGCCGTCGTGTTGTATTGCTGTCCCATCACTTCATAAGAGTTCCGGAATAGAGAGTACACCTTTGCTTGCGCACTGATTCGTACACTATAACCTTGGCCTAGGCTGATGGCTAGTCCAAGTTGTGACCGCCCGCCGCGACCGAAATTCGATCTGAAGGACGTTATAGTGATATCAGTACCCTTGTTAACCAACATTATATGTATATACAAATTATTTTTGTTACTTCCGTGTTTTTAATGGATCTATTTTAATTTTTCTTCAAGAAGACTTTGCTGCTATGAGCGTTGTCTTAGTTAAGGAAAATAAGAATCGTATCTTGAGCAAAATGGGCATTATGACTTACGATGCCTGTTTTATTATGGAGACATTAATTAATTATTTAAATGGTACATATGGCAACCCTGTTGTTTATAACAGCAATTATTTAAAAAGTTACTGCATTCTTAGATTTTTTTTTGCATAAATAACAAAAACAGCAGGTTTAAAATATGGGTGCCTTTTAAATTTTGCTCCCTCTTAAATTCTGCCGCCTTGTGCTTCTGGCTTCATGGGCTTCTGTTGCTGAATGCGCCTTCATTAATTTTTCCGTTGTAACAATATCTTTTTTTTTTCATTTATTTAAGAATACATAAATAAAGAGTACATCAAAGGATAATATTTGATAATTTAACACAATATAATTTTTATAATAATGCACACGTATCTAAAACTGTGTTTATATCAAATATTTAACTTAATATAAGTTTACTATTTGATAACTTAATATAAGTAACTTGATATAAATGATGATTTATCGAATATCAACATATTCTTTAATTGACAAAGGGATCTGCAAGATATACAGTCAAATACCTTTATCTTGTCAACTAATTTCGATGACTATATTCTTTTTAAATCTCTAAAGACCTTTTTAACCTTTTGTTTTTAGTTAATTCACTGTCGAAGTTTTCTTAATATCTACTAAAGTTTGTAAACTGTTAAGATAGCATTCCTATAAAAAGACAGTATGAAAACGGAGAGGAAAATAAATTTTTATTTCCGTTAGTAAGCAAGAACCGTCACCCGATGTAATCACTTCACGGAAAACTGTTGATGTGCTAATAAAACTTCATATCGATAAAATAATTCATTGAGAAAAAATTGTGTGGCGCTTGCTCGTTGCTTGCTTTCGATCTAATGTTTCTAAATTTTAAAACGTTCACCGCTGCATTGATTTATCTATACTTTCCATTACTCCCCTTCGGGGCGTTTGGAACCTAATCCTTAACCAGACATTATGGCGGCACTGGGCTTATTAAACCCCCAAGCTCCCAACCAAGAACCCCACTACAAATTAAAATGTATATGTATTTATTAAGGGGTATAAACATGTATTATGATTATTACTTCGTATTTCTTAATCACTGCGGCAAAACTGTAACTAAAAATATCCTAAAAATAATATAAAACGGTCATAATTAGGCTTACTATTATTTTAATAGGATAGGACATTTAATTAAAAAGGAGTAAATTATAAGAAAGTAATCATTTTAAATCATTACTGTAAACGATTTCCGCATACTAGCGACTTTAGAGAACCTATGATCCTCTTTTATCACGTGGGTGTCGTAAGAAGTGATTATAAAAAATATACTTTGAAACTCATTCAAGTTAGCATTGGCTTTACAATTAAACTTTGTAATGTAGCGGTAATGGAATCTCATCTGTTCGTAACGCAAAACGATTTTTCTAACAAATATTGACATTCTTTGTTTCTTCTTAAATAGAATCGAAAAAAGGTCGTTTTGTTGTAGTTTTAGTAGCATTTGTAGAAAAATAAATTCAAGAAATATTTATTAATAATAAAAATTAAAATAAGAACTTTAAAATAAGGTTTAGAGATATATTTTTATAGTTTTTTCTTATAAACTTGGCTGGACTTATGTAAATTTTTTTTTAAATAAATTTAAAACTGATTTCAAAAATTCAAAATTATTCGGGGAGTTTCGGCGGGATCTTGATCGCCGATTGATAGTCGCCCCTATGTAATTGCTTAAATAATGGATTGAAGTGGGTTTTGATAAGTAAAAGTGATGCAATTTTGTGTATTATATGCTACAATGTTGATAAAATCCTAAAGTTAGTGTTCGCTTAGACGCCTTATGAACCTGTACTGTCGTCATCGATTACCCGTTGGGCTAATCTGTCGTCATAAATGTGACGCCTCGGAATATTGTGAAGATGTTTTTGACGGCTCCGTGGTGCAGTGGCTTAGCAATGATTTGCTGCGCTGGGGGCCGCGGGTTCGATTCCCGCATCGAACAAGTATTTGTATGGCCTACAAATAATTGTTCCGGGTCTGGATGATTGTCCTTGTGCAATTTGTGTTTGTAAACTGCCTCTGCGATACGGGAGAATATCATAGTGAAGGGGTAACGTTTTTATAAAAAAAAAGAAAAAGAAAGAAAGACAGAAAACTAAAAAAATATTAAAAAGGATAATTTACGGTTATTTGGCACTGGCAGAAGTATATCCGTATGGGGTGATAACCAAAGAAAAAAAAAGCTTTTATAGTCGTTGCTAAGACATAATATTGTATTTAAGATTTAACGCCCCAGCTACGTTTTCAGTCATTTAATTTAAAGTTATTTTTTACCCTTGTGAGTGTTCTAAGCGATAATACAAACTCAATATAACAATAACTATTATGCCAACTATATGCAGCAAATATTCGATTAAGCGAATTCGGGTACTGTGACATTTTAGCGAGAACCTAATCCCAGAGCTTATAATACTGTATTGTATACCTTAATGACTATTATAGATATACAAGTGATTAGTCCCGTCTTCGCAAGGGCGATTTTTGGATCTCGAAAACATCGACACCTAGCGAGTCTAGTTGTAAATCTAAACCATTATCCAATCAACTTAATCACACATACAACATTTCATCAAAATCGGTCGGATTATATGAGGTAGTGGATTCTGTTGAGCCACCGCTGTACGCTATATGGAACACTAATGACTTTTAATTAACAAAGTATGTATTTTGTTATGAAACACATTTCAATTACCTATAGGTACTATCTCCTACTATATAACCAGTGATTGTATTTTGATCACCAAGTAACAAAACAAGAGTATACATTGCTTCTTTCGCCACTTCTTCTCTAATATACGGACCCGAAAACACCAGTATATTTTTTCACCAATGGAATGGATGGAATTCGAAGAATGGAACCTACGCCGCTCCCCACTTTTCTAATCGAACTAAGCATCTAGCAGGACAGAACTCTACCGTTATAAATGCCTATTTTGGTGTGCATAAATTGAGAGCTCCCGATTTTTTATTTCTTAGTCATATACGTTTCTTCACGATGATGCCTTTCTCCAAGTTGCCAAGCACGTGATAATAATGTAATGGTGATAATTGAGAAAATAAACTTTTTACTAATATTCTTAAAATAAATACTTCGGCTGTGACGTCACTGTTCCGTGAAAAACAACGTGTTATTATATTTCCACAGAGAGAAAATTTCTTGTAAGATAAGTGAGAAATTTGAGACGCTATTTAGTTTCATTTGTGAGTTGTTAATTTAAGCGTAGAATAGTTCCAGGGCGGTCCGGGCTCCATGATTTTGTTTACATAACACCTACGTGTGTTATTTGCTCATACAAGTGAATAAAGGATTTAGTGTTCATATTCAAGAGAAACCCTTTCTTAGATAAAACGCGTTTTTCCTAATTTAAACCATATGTTACTGAACGCTTTTAAATAGAGTATAGAGTTACTACTAGAATTTACTTCTTATCAAAAACTTTGATCGACGAATATAACCGTGTAGTGGCGGTGTAATAATATGCACTACCTTACATCATCCCTTGGGTTTCGTAAGAGGCAAAAGAGGGAAACTGAAACAGGAGATGTTAAGCAGCGGTTTCGTGGTAACAGCTAAAACTTATTTACTGTGGTTGCCAAACCGCCTGCCAAGAGTGGCAACTATGGCAAATATGCAGCAATATATGGGCTTGTATTCAGCATTGGACTTTTTAGGCTAGAAGGTAATTGTAAAATAAATATAAAATATTTTAATTAGACAAAACTGCGAAGCCATCAGCTTAGGCCACAAAGTGCGGTCCCGAGCCACCTGCATCCACCGACTTCCTGCATGTCTTACTAGGTCGTCACTCCATCTAGCTGGGATTGCCCTACACTTCGCCTACCAGGACGAGGCTGCCACTCGAGAAACTTTTTTCCCCATCGATTGTCGGTTCTTCGAGTTATATGTCCGTCCCATTGCCACTTGAGCTTACTAATACGTTGGGCTATGTCATTTACTCTGGTTTTACTGCGGATATCCTCATTTATAAGTTTATCACGCATAGAATCCCGGAGCATAATGGACCACGTCTCAGTTCCATATGTCACTTCGATGTACCGACTGTGAACTTGACACCGCAGAAGTGACTGTAGCACCGCCCAAATTTCGACGGAATCAAAGGCTTTCTCATAGTTGACACACGCAAGGCAAAGTGGCAGATTGTTGTCTTCTGTCTTATGTAAGATTTGCCGAAAGGTGTGTCTGTGATCTGTGGTGCTAAAGTCTGTCCTGAAACCAGCTTCTTCGGAAGGCTGAAAGTCGTCGAGTCTGCGTGCGAGACGATTCGTAATGACTTTCGTAAATAGCACGTAGACGCGGCGTAGAAGGAAAATCGGTGTGTAGTTCTTCAAGAGAGCGTTGTCGCCTTTCTTGAAAAACAAGAACACCACACTTCAGCTCCACGCCTCCGGAGTAGTCCGTCCATGGAAGACGGAATTAAAAAGCTTCTGAAGGACTTCAAGTAAGTACCGGTTTTCCACCCGCTTTCAGAAGCTGCGCTGTAATTCCATCCTCGCCTGGGGCCTTGCCGATTTTAAGGTGCTGGAGAGCGATTCTAATCTCGTTTAGACTGACGAATTAAATATTAATCATAATAATAATTAGATAAGTATTAGATAATAATATTAGATAGTAAAACAAATTTATAGCCTAAGGAATTTCAGTTATTTTACCCTGCCCAAGGTGAGGCAAATTAAGATGGACGAGAGTTTTACTTTACTTTGATCGATGAATAAACTCAATTGAAGTATAAAAGAGAATATATTTGTTATATATAGCTATCTTTACATATTCTCTTTTTCACGTACTTACAATAAGGCTCAAAAACATTTGATGAAAAATATTTATTATATTAATTATATTTTACTATAACCGTATAAATAGTCATGTAGTTGCGGCATAAGATAATTTAACAGGCGACAGAGGGAAATTAAAAAGGAGAAGATCTTCCAACCGAAAATATTAAAACAATTCGATTGCCAACCCGTCTGCCAAGAATGGCACATATGCAAAATATCCCCTTATGTGACAATGTATGGTGGAAGCCTATGTTCAGCAATGGACGTTTAATCAATTGTGTAATGTAATGAGTAAACAAATTAATTAATGCATATTAAATGAATAAATTAAGAAATGAAACAGTGAATGAATGAATATTTTATTGGAAATTTCTTATTTTATGTTATTATAATCCATTTTTAAATGGTAGAGCATCGTTATGGCTATAATTTAAAGCTGTTAACAGTTGCAGTTAATAGGTATCGCGTGACTCAGGTAAAATAATTTGTAGGTGTATTTTCTACAACACCATAAAAATTAATGATGATCAGGAACCGAACATAGGATCTACGATTCAACAATAAATTACTCTACTAAGCAGACACTAATACACGAACGTTTTACTTATTATCATATTAAGTTTTGGACGTGGACGGTAATGTATTTTGTATTATTCAACACACATATACAAATGGGAAATATGGTAAAATTTATAACTCCTATACAAAAAGTCCTTTCCTCCTTGAGATGGGTATGAGTTCAGCATTATCCCACGAAAAAGTGAGACATCATGTTACATACATGTTATAGAAATATTTTTTTTTTCTTTATTAATAAATATATAGGACTTATTTGATGAAAAAAATATATAAAAGATGTGTTACTTGCCAGCAGATGTTATTTGAAATGACAGAAATTAAATTACATATCTGCCATTGCAAATAACTATTGATAGATTGTAGTGTATTTGATAAACATATTTTTTAAGGTTTTCTTATCTTTGGAGAATTGTTGTGACCTTAAACAATCCATTGCTGGGTGTGGGACTGCCTACTACAAGAAGAATATAATATTATTAATACAATTAGGTTACTTTGCGAAAATATATCATACTAAAAGCCATTGGATGCCTAATTTAGAGGCGAAACACGCGTCGTATTTTGACGGTGGTGCTTCTTTCCTTAGTGGTGACGGAGATCTTGCATGCAATTAAGTAAGGACGAAAAGTACTCTTTAAACTGGGTTACACACATAATTTTTTTAATTTATTTAATTATTTAATTACGCGAATCTTATTTAATTAATATTTAACATCTTTAATAGGGCTTAATACCATAATACCATACCATGCAAGGTTGTCGTAGCTGATAAGGTTATTATCGGCAGGTATGTTTCTGAAACATCAATGGTCAATCCGCCGGTCATACTATCACATCCACACACATCATCCACTTACCATCAGGTGGATTGTGAGCTTATTTGTCACCCTTATTCTATAAAAAGAATTGTATTATTTTCAACAAACTCGATCAGAATTGGTAACTTGCAGCAGAACTTTTACAGCCTTACCGTTCAAATAAAGAAATTAAATACTTCTTTTTATTTTTTGTTTGGTAAGAAAGTTATTTCCCCAGATATTAATCTTTCAACATTGTTTGTGTATTCTGTGCCTATGTTTGTATATCTCAGAGGACATTTTATCATTAAGAACAAGATTTGGTACGGCTGGCTAATAATATATGTCAGAAATAAAATTTGATTCTTGTAGCAAATATAGCAGAATTTTTCAATATAGTCTTCTTAGTCTTATGTAATAAATGAAATCTTACTGTGATATGATTAGTTTTTGGTGACATAAGAGGGGCCACTACTCTACATTATTTTGAGTGTGACAGAGAACGTGACAGAGATGGAAACTATGAGATTAATGAAAGTTTAAAAAAAATAATGAAAATATTTGCCTAAACAACTAATATTCTTGTCATTTTATGGGCGGTTTGTTAATTCTGTTGCTATCGGTATCCCTTGTGACTGTTGCGTCTGTTACACTGGAATCGATGAACTCTTCAAAGGCGTTCTTTACTGCTTCTTTTATGCTGAATTTTTTGCAGATATAAAAGTTATCTAAACTTCGAAAACAGTGGGCGTCTATTATAAAGAATGGTCTCTAGCTTTAGCTCTACTTATTATGCCGACGTTTGTTGTGCAGTCTATTTGAACGGGCGTTGTCATGAAGAAGTAATGGCGAACAACATTTTATCAATATGGCTAATAATATTAGTCATAAATAAAATTTGATTCGTCTTAGTCTTATGTAATAAATGAAATCTTATTGTGATATGATTAGTTTTTGGTGACAAAAGATGCGCCACTACTCTGCATTATTCCGAGTGTGACACAGAATGTGACAGAGATGGCAACTATGAGATTAAAGAAAGTTTAAAAAAAATATGAAAATATTTGCCTAAACAACTTATATTCTTGTCATTTTATGGGCGGTTTGTTAATTCTGTTGCTATCGGTATCCCTTGTAACTGTTGCGTCTGCTGCACTGGAATTGATGAACACTTCATAGGCGTTCTTTACTGCTTCTTTGATGCTGAAATTTTTGCAAATTAGCATTCAGTTATCTAAACTTCGAAAAAAGTAGAAGTCTGTTGAAGTAAGGTCTGGAGAATATGATGTATAAAGAAAGTTCTCTAGCTTTAGCTCTACTTATTATGCTAACGTTTGTTGTGCAGTATATGTGAACGGGCGTTGTCATGAAGAAGTAATAGCGAACAACAGTTTATCAATATGGTTTGTAAATCACTCTTTGCTATTGCTTCTGCAGTGTCAAGTGCCAGCTTTTTCACCATCATTTGCAATTCTAGAAATAACAGTCCGCAGTAACTGTGGCACCAGATAGCAAGAAGCTGTTGTAATTAACACTAACCATTTAAGTTCAATTAACACTAACACTAACACTAACTAATCTAACCACATTGGTGAACGTTTGCGTTCGTCGTTTAGGTTCCACTTCTCATCGTTTCTCATTATTCAGCAATATGATACAGGCTTGATGGCGGATTTCTGGAAGTGCTCAGTCAGTGAAATAGCCATATCTCAAACTTCTTCATATTACCGATTTGCCCCAAATTATCGAATATTATTTTCACACTTATAATAAAGTTTACTCGAAGGTTTTGACACGTAGGATGCAAGAGAAATCGGAAAGATTTCTATGGGAGGCACAATGCGGATTTAGACCTGGAAGAGGATGCACGGATCAAATGTTTTCTCTCCGCATGATCACGGAAAAGCTTCTGGCTGCTAACCAGAAGATTTTCTGTGCTTTTGTGGATCTTGAAAAAGCATTTGATAAGGTTGTAAGGAAGAAAATGTGGGAACTGTTGCCGGGGTATGGTGTGGATGGTCGATTGCTAAGGGCTGTGCAGTCTCTTTACTGTGACTGTAAAGTCTGTGTGCGGGTAGGGCATAACCTGTCACCCATGTTTAACGTCCAAACGGGCGTAAAGCAGGGTTGTGTCATGTCTTCCTGGCTGTTCATACTGTATCTCGACAGCTGTTTACAGAAGCTGAAAGATAGTTGTTTGGGTATGAAATTGGGTGACATTAAAGTAAATTGTCTGCTGTATGTTGATGATGCAGTGCTTATTGCACCATCAGAGGCAGAACTGCAGGCATTAGTCACGTGTATGAAAGAGGAATGTGAAATTAAAGGTCTCCGTTTGAATGCTAATAAAACTAAGGTTCTAGTATTTGAAAGGGACGAAGAGAGAACGAAGTGTGAAATATGGGTAAATCAGGAATGTCTAGAACAGGTAAATGAAATTGTATACTTGGGGAGTGCTTTTAGCCGGGATGGAAGATGTGATTTAGATGTGGACAGGCGTGTCGCTGCCGGGAACAAAGTCAATGGTGCCCTGACTGCATTAGTCAAAAGGCAAGGCGTAGCGAAGAGTGCACGCCTTGCAATACATAACGCAGTGTTGGTACCGACTTTTTTATATGGCAGCGAAACCTGGGTATGCCAGAAGAAGCATAAAAGATAGTTGAATGCAGTGGAGATGCGATTTCTTCATAAAATGTGCGGCGTTACCATGGCCGACCGAAAGCGAAACGAAGAGATTCGCAATATGGCAGGTTTGAAAAATGACCTTATCACAAAAATTGATAAGGGCGTGCTTCGGTGGTTTGGGCACGTTGAGCGAATGAGTGAAGACCGAATGGTGAAGAAAATATATAGCGCGAAAGTTAATATTAAAAGGTGTCGAGGTAGACCGAGACTAACTTTCGAAGACCATGTGAGCAAATTGCTCGAAGAGGGTAGGGTCAAAAGTACTCGGATACCTAGACGTGCATGCATGAAGAAGATAATGAATCTGAAAGAAGCGAAAGAGGTTTGTAAGGATCGTGACACTTGGCGATCTGTTCTCTCTGGCTACCTCGTCAGGGATTGTGCGTGAAGATAAGAAAAAAGAAAAAAAACACTTATAATAAGCCAACGCTAGTTCAACCGTAGTTTGAGATGGGTTCGTTTCTATTATCGCCTTCAGTTCGTCGTTGTCAATCTACTTCTTCGCGTGGCCCTGAGGTTCATTCGTGAGAAGAATTTTAAGCCAGTCCAGTTAAAGAAACGGCAGTAACTTTGGTAAAGGCAATAAAACAAAAATAAAATCTTTCTAACAATTATTGTACCATATGAAAGCATTTATTCATTACATTTTATGAAATAAGGGTGACAAAAGATCACACAGACAATATGATATTACGAGTAAGTAGATACTATGGCCCATATACATCTACATCTATCCTCGAATAAGAATCAATATGTAGATAGATGTCACCTCTGAGCACTAAAATGCAATGCCTCGTTTCCAGTAAAAAAGGGTCTCCCCTTTTTTTCACACTTAACACAGCAGTCTAAATAAGCTGCTGTTTTACGCTGGTATTCTGTGAGAGCGTGGCCGTTTTCCAATCGAGCTGACCCATTCGTGCTGCATGTATAATTAAGTTGCAGTATGATTCTTCCACTTATAAAACTTATTGATTATTATTTTTATATGACTACAAGTATTTGTGGATTGTAGTGATTCCTAAACATATCAACGAAAATATTATATTCGTTAAATAGATTTAAAAAACATTAAGAGGCTTTGTATACTCAATTGGGCGCCAAAAATTAAAAAAGCGACAATTTACATAAATATCGATACATTATTTAGCACTGACTTCAGAAGTGTAGATATTTTCCGCGCTTTTTACACTTGACAAATAATTTGACATGTTATACTTAAATAAAAAAAAACAATGTATAATATATCGACACCTACCGATTTTTATCTCTACGAAAAGCTTTTAGCTCACATGACAAGCGGCTACTTTAGACACTATTACCCTCGTAATAGCAAGCTTGGCGTGACCTAGACGTAATTTAAGAAGGCTCATGCAATTTATTGTTCTATCTATTCGACCTAGAAGTAAGTAATTTTATATCTTTATATATATATAAATTACGTGTAACATTGTTTGTCCGCGATGAACTCTTAAACTACTGAACTGATTACAATAAAATTTTGTACACTGTGTGCAGTTTGGTCCAACTTGAGAAATAGGATAGTTCTTATTAAGTGAACCTCAATATTTTTTATTGGTAATTTGAGGATTTTTATAGGACACAGTCGGAGAGGGCAGTACGTCGTCTGCCTGGTCAGCTAGTATATATATATATATATAAGGAATGCCACAAAGCACGGTCCTGAGCCACCTGCATCCATCGACTTCCTGCATATCTTACCAGGTCGTCACTCCATCGCGTGGGGGGTCGCCCTACACTTCGCCTACCGGTACGAGGCTGCCACTCGAGAACCTTTCTTCCCCATCGGTTGTCGGTTCTTCGAGCAATATGGCCGGCCCACTGCCACTTCAGCTTACTAATCCGCTGGCCTATGTCGGTTACTCTGGTTCTACTGCGGATATAATCATTTCTAAGTTTATCACGCAGAGAAACCCCGAGCATAGCCCTCTCCATAGCTCGCTGAGCGAGCTTGAGCTTCCTCATAAGGCCATCAGTGATGGACCACGTCTCAGATCCGTAGATCATCACTGGCAACACGCACTGGTTGTACAATTTCGTTTTAAGGTTTTTTTGAGGTATGTCTGACGAGAAGATGTGTCGTAGTTTCCCGAACGCTGCCCAGCCGAGTCGAATCCGTCGATTGACCTCTCGGTCGAAGTTGGACTTACCTAGCTTGAAAACGTCTTCCAATGCAGCGGTGAAGAGTTTCGGGGATATAACATCACCCTGTCTTACACCTCTCTGCAGTTGGATAGGTTTCGTACTCTCGTTCTGTACTCGGATAGCCATCGTAGTTCTAATGTACAAACACTTCAGTCCTTCGATATATATATATATATATATATATATGTGTGTGTTTAACTGCTCCTTTATTACCTTCCGCACCTTAACTTAAGGGTTGACAAACTATGTAGTACGTGGTAACGTTGGATTCATCTTCATCTCAAAATGGCGGTGGTCCACCTTCGCCGCATACAAGCAGAGCCAAGGGAATGCTTTCGCACTCTACCGCGGCCCCACCAGCCCTGGCCGCCCCATGGCAGCCCCTCCTCAGGAGAGGGTTTCTCCTCCCTCTTCTCCCTCTCAAGTAAGGCGCAACAAAGACACAATGTGCGCCTTCCTCCGACAGAGATTGCTACAAACTACGGTCTCGAGCCCGATTTTTCTTCTGTTCACGTATCGTAGGTCGTACCTGTCACCTAGTGGGGCTCGCCCAACTTGAGAATATTTATTTCTGATCGCTGGTTGGGTTAAATTTCTACAAAGTAAGGCATTTCTATCTATTAATATCTATAATCTATATATTAAACTTAAAATATAATATAATAAAGTTATATAATATTATAAAGTTACAGTGCTGAGATAGTTATTAGCATCTGGTATCCGCCTGTAATTATTTGTACATTTTAGTTCTTATTGGTTCATTGTATATAAATAGCATGTAAGGAATGATACAAATGTTGGTGGATCAATAAAAAAAATACCATTGATTGAAGTACACGTTGCTTCAACTAATGGCTTTTTAAGTTCTTTAGTTTTATACATGAAATGGTGACAAGCAATAACAAATTCTACCTAATGGTATTTAAGTATTATATCCTCGATTATAAAGCAAATAAGTTGTCTCCTCTGAGGATTAAAAGTCACCATTAATTAAAAAAAAAAACTATTTTTTAGGCTTATAAATATAAACTTACCACTGGTTTAAGTAGTGGTAGGTACTACTATCTTTCATATTTATGCCGCCACACCAGTGCTTGCACTGCTTTGTTAAGGGTACAGAGAGCCGATTTAAGTGTAGGCTGTTCGTTTATGATCTTTTATGATCATCAAAACTTACCACTGGTTTTAAAAAGGAGACCTCATGATATTATTATTACGACTAAGATGGAAAGCCTCATTACTAGTTGCGCTCCAACAATCTTCTTTGATTGAAGTTGGTTGCAGTATACTCAGTGGTAGGACTTTTTTTTGTCTATGAGTTCGTTAGGGTAGTTGTAGGTACTACTATATTTCATATTTCTGCCGCCACACTAGTGCTTGCACTGCTTCGTTAAGGGTACAGAGAGCCGATTTAAGTGTAGGCTGTGAGGGTTCATCACAGGTGTCCTTTGGCTGTAGCATTCACTTACTACAAAGTGGACTGTAACTTCGTTTGCTCCTTCAGTTTCATAGAAACGCGCGTCTCGTATAATATAAATTTATAATGAAACCGAGAGCTATACAAAAGTCCAGAAAGATCCGGCTCCGTAGCGTCACTGACAAATTCTCAACTAATGCGCTACCGAGCCGTCAAATGTACAGTGTCTGTTTTCTTTGAAAAGTAATGCACTATTACAGGCTATTATAAAGAAAATGAAGCCTAGCATTGTAATGGTAGTGTAAGAGAATTTAACACCCTATTGCATCTCGTAAGTGTCACAAGAGGTAACAGTTGTATGTGTATAATGTATGGTATATATAGGGTATATAGGTCGATGAGCTACTTCCTGGTACTACTTTCTAACGTAATGATTACCATTTCTCTAACCCCAGACGTAAAATATCAAGATCGCCTGCCCAGTGTGGTGATTAATGCAAATCCTTCTAATGGGAAAGGCTATCAATAGACTTTTATGGCTACGAGCTGAGCTGGTGAAGAAAGAAAATGAATATTTGGTTATGGTTTACAATACTTAATTGCAGACCGCTACAAAAAGGATTTTAATATTTTGTTATTATATTATTTAAAAAAATCAAATTAAAAAAATATTTGTTATTATTTTTGGAATGAATTTTAATCAAACTTTTCTGAGTTTATATTCAAATCACAAAGTGTAAAAGGTAAATTTTAAAACTCAATCAAGCAAATAATTTTCATCTCCATTTTATTATTCAAAATCGTAGATCGTCTTGTTAATTAATTAAATTTTCTCTTTATAAAGTTTATTTTAAAACTTAAAAAATATTTGGAATTATTTAAAATGTTATAAAAATATTAAATTAAATGGAGCCGTGGCGTTGCTTATCAGCACCATTAAATTCTTCATTTCAATTTTAAGTAACCTACCACGTAATCAGTTGTGAAGGAAAAAATCATGAGGAAAAATTACCATTATAATCATTATCGCCCTTACAAGACTAACTGATGAACACAGGCCAACAGGAACATCACAAAATACGGTCCTCAGTTTTCAATATTTATCGACTTCCTGCATATCATCTGGGGGCACGGCAGTGCACCCGCCAAGTCGAGCAAAAAAGCGGCACGACCGTACCATTCTTTTCTCGAAGCAGTTCAGGCCATTTTCGGAACCCTATAACTTCTTTGTGGATAAAACTAGAAGCCTGAATTTTCAGTAACCATTGTATAAACTCGAAATGCTTTAAATTTAATTAATTTTAAACCAGTAATTTAAGAATTATAACTAGTCAAAGTTTCTTAATTTTGTCACTCACTCACTGACCGGTCATCAAATTCTAAGCCACTTCTAGCAGACATAGAAGCTTCAAATTTTGAACAAACTTATTGATTAGTATTTAAATGAAGGTAAGATTAAAATATTTTGCAATTTCGGACCAGTTTTCAAGATACAGCAACTGCATAAATAACTTTGTAATCCCATATAAAAATATAGATTTACAAAGTAACATTTGCAGTAAATTAATCAGTGTACCTATATATGTATAATATAATGGAATAATAAGTGCAGATAGGTACCTAGATATAACTATCTACAAAAAGATATGAGATGCCATCAAAAACATAACTTGTTCAAAAAAACCAAGTATTGCAGTAAGACTCAGTTCTCCTATCGTAAAAAGTTGTGAGATGCAAGTCGCTTAATTTATTCAGTCCCTACTTAAGGGTCCTTCTGTTTTAGTTATTACATAATTAGCTAACCTAACAACATCTTAAAGTGACCACATTATTATAGAAAAATAATTAGAGTTCCGCGCAAAAGAATTCTAACCCATGAAATCCAATCGTAATAAATTTCACGCGGGCGAAGTCGCGGAGAACACCTAGTTTTAAATAAATAGATTGACTTGGCCATCGCATGAAAACACAATTTATCTCTCAAATAATACATATTATATTAAATTTATTTAGTGCTTAGATGGTAGATACAAATTAATTTCGGGTGCTCATGTAATCCACCTACTTACGACTTACAAGAATTTATAACGCGCACTTTCTAAATCGGCTTAAGTCTAAGCTTTGCTAGGATTTAAAAATAAATCACTTAATGTAATTTACGAGGTTACGGTCTCATAATCGTAACGTCGTAAAACAGTCCTTGCGTTTAAGTGTCTCTTGTATTAGACACATTCGGAGGCGCGCACACAACTACTCACCAAAGTTTAAATGTAAACACAAAGATAATGAACTAACATACAAGTAAATATTCATTTAGTTGTCCGTCACATTCTCGAACGCGCGAATAAGAAATAAACAAAGTTTTATTACAATCGGATGTATGATATAGGAAAGCATACGGGACACATCGGCAACGTTCATTTTCATATATTATCTCATAATCATCATCATTAGTACTGCCCATCTGTTCCGGACGGGCGAAACTCCCCGGAGTAAATGTCGACAAAGATACTCCGCGAGTCGCTCACGTCCTATACCTATAGGTTCCCGAGGATGCTTTTACTGCCGTCTTTGTGGGTGCAGCTGGTGTACTGTGAACTGAGGTTCAAAATTAAAATGCACGATTTATAAAATACAAATGGCAAGGTAGTCGCCGGCGGTTCGACTGATCAATTATACGCGGAAATCTTCTAACTATTATTTATTGATCACGGTTGTTGAATATGAGTGTTCAACTGCGATTGTTCACTATCAGTTGGTCACTATATTTTTCAAAGATTTCTTCAAATTGTATGGTAGTATCAAATATCTATTAGTAGTAGCTGGTTCTAATAATACTGTCTGTCAGGCAGCTATTATCAACCAAACTACCTATTTTTATCACTTGTGTAACTGCGGATATCAGTTACCACTTTTAGTCACACTCACGCCTGTCACCCAGAGGGGTAGGCAGAGACTACGGACTTCCATTTGGCGCGATCCTGACACACCTCTCTCGCCTCTTTTACATCCATATATCTACGCATACACGCTCGTCGGTTAAGGGTACTCCTAATTTGGCCCATTTTTAATGTATCGACGATTTGGTCGATAAACCTTCGTCTAGGGAGTCCCTTCCCGACCCTGCCGTTCACTTCTGCAACATAAATTTGCTTTGTCACTCTTTCCTCGTTCATTCTTTCTACATGACCAAACCACCGAAGCATTCCTTTCTTAATCCTTGTCACAACGTCATCTTGCAAACCACACTTTTCTCTTATCACACTATTTCTCACCCTGTCATTCAGATTCAGCCCTAGCATACTCCTATTATGCATACTTCAATTATGTAACTGCAAACATCAGTTAGCACTTTCTGCGACTAGCTAAGACTTTCACTTGTAACTGCAAATATCAGTTACGACTTTTATCGGCTAGCGATCACTTTCACTTGTAACTGCAAATATCAGTTACCACTTTCTACGGCTAGCTATCACTTTCACTTGTAACTACAAATATCAGTTACCACTGTTGCTAGCTGCTATTCACTATTCACTATATTCTTCTACTAGTTACTTCAGCTACTATTAGTTACTACCGCTTCTTACTGGTAGTTCTTCATACTACTGCTTGCCACTGGTAGTTCTTCATACTGCAACGTTACTGTGTCCCGAGGCCCTACGGTAGACTTGAGCGATACTTTATAGTGAGCCGCTTGCCATTTTCAATATTTTATATAAACAATATTTTTTATAAAAGATCGATTTCTACACTAACATGCTATACTTTATTAAATCGACAATTTAGTCCTTTATTAGCATTGAGTTATATGTACTACATCAAGACTGCATGTATATTGAAACCACAGACTAACTAGTACATTGAAACCACACTAAATGACACTCTGTACGGATTGCAGTACAGTTCAGTTGAACATAGTGTATGTTCGGAATGCAAAATCTAGTACGTAGTACATATATATCGATGTTTATTAGTATGTCATAAAGGTTACTTAATATATCGACATTATAAAAAGTTATTAAACAAAATGTCCCAAATTTTCATAATATTTGGATATATTAATTCTTTAATTTTACTATAAATAGGAAATGAGTTTAATTATGCAAAATATTCTTTCATTTCCTTAATCTATAAACCTTATCCTACTTTAATGTCATATTTATAACTCTTTCAGTACATAAAGAATATTCCCATCATTTTCGGGATCAACTATTACGCAGTAAATTAAAAACTTCTAAAAAGTTCTACAAAACGTCACGCTCTGATTGGTAGACTTTTCTTTGTATATAATAAAATTTGTTTTCTTAACTATCATCAAAACGATATCCTATACTAAAATATTAGGGTTATAAATATGCTGTAAAACTACATTAAGGTGACACTAGTCGACATTATTTCCATAGAAATTTCGGAGGGGTTTTACTCCGCTGTTTGACAGTGTACATCCAAAATTAAACATGATATCGTTTTGTCTCATTATTAAATTTGTCTGTACGGAAACAGAATAGTAAAATAAAATGTTATTAAAAAGTTACAAGCTACCAAAGATTCGTTTTTATTGCCAATTTTAACACAACTTTGGGCGTAAATTAGTAATAAAAGAAGTGTAAAATTTCCAAAACAAAGTCGGTACCGACACAGGTAAATTATCGAAGAACTCAATAAATTTTATTTGTAATTGATTAATGCAGTGGTTTTTTCATAAAACCCCTTCTTCCAAAGGCCTTTTCGTATTTATTTACGCGCGCATGTTACTCTGAATTATCGTGCATCTCACTGAATAATGTCTCCCCCGGTGCGGTGCGGGAGGACGATGCTTACACACACATGCACAGGCGGTGACGCGCGCTTATAAGTATTCGAGTTTTATTCGAAACGAAAAGTTTTGCTATTTTGTAATTTGGACGCCAAAGACAAAAGACGGCATGGAAATTGATATAATTGAAAGAGATGATGCGTTTTGGACGACAGACAATATTTTAAAATTTTCGTCTGTAATATAATATAATTATAAAAGTAAAAAAAGTAAAGTCTATATTCGATTACTATATAAAATTGCAACAATTTCATTGGTGCCGACGGGGATCGAACCCGGGTTGCTCGCGTAATGTGATACTTACAGCGAGCGCTAACCATCCGAGCTACCACGGCTCTCAATGCAAGTGTTATAAATAAATAAAGAATTACAAAACAGTTTAATTATTTATTAGACGACTTTTGCGGCGGATAAACAAAGTATATTATGTGGGATTTTCATAGGTACCTACTGTTATTACCTAGATACCTACAATCAACAATACAACAAAATGTCACAAAACCTCGCCGCGTCGTGGCCACAAAATTGTAAACTTTAGGTAGGTACGTCGGTACTAAGAAAACAATCTTGATGGGTCACTTGTCTTGATAAAAACCTGTGTTTACGTTTAGTGATATTGAGTATATATAAAAAAATAAGAAGCCAGGTAAGTAAGTATTTTTGAAAACAATTTATAGGTAGGCAGACCAATTACGATTATTATCTAAATATTATAAATGCGAAAGTTTGGATATTTGGATGGACGGATGAATGGATGTATGTTACTCAATCACGCCAGAACGGCTGAAGGGATCTGGATGATATTTTGCTCAGAGATAGGCTATAGTCCGGAATTTTTTTTTTCAAAAAAACGTTACCCCACACTTGGATTTTCTCCTGTATCGTGGAGGCAGTTTACAAACATCCAGACCCGGAACAATTATTTGTAGACCATACAAATACTTGTTCGATTGATTCGAACCCGCGGCTCCCAGTACAACAATTCATTGCTAAGCCACTGCGCCACGGAGCTGCCAAATATCATATATGATACCGTTTATTCAGGTATTTCGTTGCCGTGGGATAATTATCGAGTTACACACGTTCGAAGCCGAACTCTTGAGTGATTGCTGCATGACCACTCGGGGAAAACTAAACATAATAAAATAAGCAATCTATATTAGGTATATAGAGCCACAGCCGTATACCTAATAATTTCGTGGATTCACCCGCGTCATCACGTGTCCGAGATGCGTGGCATGACATGACACCTAGTTCAAGCATTTTATAATTGCAATCAAATATTTTATTTGATTGTAATGTATGGAAAAATTGTCATGATTAATGGAGTACTTTTATTTTATCTGTCGGCATATTATGCGCAGTTTTTTCCAGTTTTAAAGAAAAACGTACACGATTCATGAAAAGTGTGTAGGCAAGAAATGATTCTTGATAAATTTGCTATCAACCTCTTATACTTATTAATTAATTAAATTTAAACTTTCAAAATAGGTACCATAGCAACGTGAAATGAAAGAGTTCAGAAATAAAGATGTAACTAATCATTGCTACGCTCACCCGGGAGATAGATAAAAGTACTCAATTAATTTTGAATTTATTTTAGCTACTAGCTGTACCCCGCGACTTCGTCCGCGTTTAGTTTAGGGCGTTAATATTGTTGCAAAGACACCTAATAATTTTTCTAAAATTTAAGCAGGCTAAGTTACTTCTTATAACATGAGCTATCTACTAGTGAAAGTCCCGCCCAAGTCGGTCCAGCCGTTTTGGAAATTAACCGCAACAAACAGACTGACAGACATACAAAAATGTTAAAAATTGTGTTAATGTTATAAGTACCGTATACAGTTTCATACGCAATTACTAAAAAGCTGTTATTTTGACATTACAAACAGACACTTCAATTTTATTTATTTGTGTATATATAGATAACGATTGAACTAACGGCTAACCTAACCTCGCTCATAGAAGCTTTCAATACTGGCTTCTCAGTTCGCACCGGGCTAGGGGTTATGCGTTGTTTGCGCGTCAAGCCAAGTAGGTATTGAATTATTTTAATTTTACATTATCTCTTAAACTATGTACTATATAAACATGGTATAAAGAACGAAGTTTATCTTCATAAAATTGTCTTGATAATGAAGTAACTTTGGTTCGTAAGGTGCCTAATAATTAAATTTTCATTTTTTTTGTCACAAAATGCCTAATTGTGGCTTATATATAAGAAATAGACATATGGTATCGCGGACTTTTTTTAGACGGAGTAAAGATCTATATTTTTCTAGAACATTGTATTTACGTATCCCGAACCATAACAGCGCTTTTTCTTCTGACTTCACAAATATAGGCTAGCTGAGATATATAGCCTAATGCTGTATAGCCTATACTATTCAACATGAATCTGGCTATAATATCCAAAAAAAGATTTTTCAAATCGGACTGGTAGTTCCAGAGATTAGCACGTTTAAACAAACAAAAACCCTCTTCTGCTTTATTATATTAGTATAGATGTTGCATCGTGTTCGTGTAACTTCGTTTTTGTTCTAACGGTTCGGAACACCGTACGAACAAGACATGCGTGAATACTAGTGTCGATATGCTCATCACTGATACTATCTCTGTCGGGCACGATGCCAGGTGAGACAACGTGCTTTTTGGCCGCGCCCACCAGCGAGTTCGAGCCCGCGACTTGTGCCACCTTAATACATTTTTACTTAGTTTTGTCACCAATTTTACTATTAATTTTGTTTTTAATCACTTTGTTCGTAAACATTTTGTTGCCGTCGCGAACACCATCAAATGTATACTGTTGAACATAGATTTTTTCCAAGGAATGCCACAACGCACAGTCCTAAGCCACTTGCATCTATCCGATATAGATATTGATAATCCGCTCAGCGGAACTATACCTTAGGCGTTGAGTTCCATTCACGCACATAACAATTTATTAACTGCCTTTATTTTCAGTAAATAAAATTATTTTATAAACTAAATAACTACTAACGAAAATTATAGTACGATCAAAAGACGAATAATCATTCCAACAATCTCCTAGTTTTTTAATAGCCTTGGATATTATTCGTCTCCCTGAAAATGTTCACTCTATTTTGTTAAAAATTAAATAGCTAAATTGAATAGCACTACCGCTTAAGTATAATATGCTTTTTGTTGCCATTAAAACACTACTTAATGCCCCCATGGGACATTTGACGCGAGGCTCTCATTTTCATTACAGCGCCGGTGGGACGCGTCAAGTCACTCTTTGACGAGCTTAATAAAAGCCAAAATATATGACAATAATATGTTATGAGCAAAGACCTAACTGCCTATCTTATTTTGCAAAAGAAAGTCGTACAGGCAATTTACAACTTAAATTGTAAAGAGTACTTCAAAGAAAAGCGTAAAGAATAAACATATTAACTTTAGCTTCGCAATTTATTCTTGAAAACGTAAGTTACGTACATAAAACCCATATAGAGAATGTATTCACTAAAATAAATAAACAAAAATTAAGAGGGACTGGTTGTAATGTAACAGAGTAGTAAAAGATGGGACAAAGAACTTAAACTCGCAACAGATCCTAATTGGAGAAGTGTCGAAAGAGTCGAGAGAAAGAATAAGCCTTTGCCAGGAGCACAATGAACTGGAGAACAGGATAAAACTTAGGACATCATCGAAGTTTATTGTATTTACGTTACAATATTATTTCCATGATCGAAGATAAGTTTATCTTCATTATACTATTATAATTGCAACGAGAAAGGCCTTGTACGCAAATACATACGTGAGACTGTTTGCACAACCTTTACTTCATACCTACTGTTATTATTTATGAACACATAAACATCAAATATTGATAATTAATAGAATCAGGCGTTACTTTGTGGAAGTCCATTATATTAAAGTTGACAAAAAATTACTTTCCGTACATCCGCTGATGTGTCTTACCTAGTTTGGAGAGCACCTCCCGCTCTCCCTCATTGCGTGCACTATCCCCGTTACCACTTATCCCAGCACCACTACTCCCAACACCACTACACTAGGAAAGACACACCACTGACGACAATACGATATATGTTTCGCCTCTAAACGAGGCATCCTCAGGTGATATAGACTCTACGTTGGCTAACCGCTAAGTGAGCGGCGAGCCAAAACAACTGCTATTTATACAGACCGCTGACGCAACCGCTCTCTACTTAAGGAGCGAGCGACTGCGTCACGCGATAAAACATGCGACCAATCACCGCCGGACTTACGCAGCCGTTTGTAAAATTAAAAACAAACCGCCGCGCAACGCCCGCCTCCCCTCCAACCACGCAACCAATCGCCGATCACCGTAAGGGTGACAAACGACCATATTGCGAGGCTCTATATTATTAGAGAGCAGGCTTAAAGATATTCAAGAGAGGTGTGTTAGTAACATTTGTTTATTCATTCAGCAGTACAACGTTACTATTAATACTTTTAATATCTCTAACTGTTCCAGCACACACAGCCGCAGCCCTTTATTACACGTATGTAAGACTTTAAGGGAGTGGTCGTTGTCTAGGTTGTGACCAGTGTCCAAAAGATGTTTGGCAAAATGGGATTTATCGGGATTGCAATTCATGTACGCGGCGAAATGCTCTTTATAACGTGTCTCGAAATTGCGACCAGTCTGACCCACGTAAACGGCATGGCATTCGTCACATACAAGTTTGTAAACACCTGACTTTTGACGAATATCCAACTTATCTTTATATGGAAAGTCACTCTTTTGTTTAATTACCACTGGTTCGAAAAAAAAAACTCTGTCCTGGGAAGAACCAGCAAGAAACCCAGCGGGACTTTTTTTTTAATAACAGCTTACAATCATGTGTGTTACACAAATTAACAACACAACAAATTAGAAATAGCTTGGTAGCGATCACCTCATTTCCAGGGGTTATTATCGTCCATAAATTCTTTAATATTATAATAACCCTTTTTATACAAACTTACTTTAATAAAGTTTAATAAAGCACTCATAAGTTTTTATATTACATAGCTTCATATTGACTTGAAATGTGCTGTACCCTGCATCTTTCCCTGAAACAATCCTTTACGGCCTAAATAAAAGCACTTTACTCTAAAATTGAAATATTATCACATTACTTCCCTGGATTTATTCAATATTATTACTATTACAGATATTTCTAAGAGAATTATTATTATTACAGATATTTCTAAGAGAATTGTTTGGTTTGAACGCCACATAAACGCCGTTTTGTCGAAGAGTCTTAGCTACTTTTTCAGATATGGGGCCTAAGTAGGTCAAACTGCTCACATATCAATGAACACTTTGAGGTTGAACCGCGTACAGAGAGTTGCGAACAACATGCTTTTGTTTCTTTTTAATTAAATTGTTAATGAGATTTTTTGAAAAACTGTTAGAAACCACTATTTGATAAATTAACTTAAATAAAATAAAATAAGTTGTTGTACGAAAAGTAATTTTTTGTCAACTTTAATCAAATATTGAAGCAAGCACCTGATTTAGTATTTATTATAAAAGGAGAGGAATGAAATTTGTGAAAGGTACTATGCCAAAGATTTGAACACAAAAGAAAATAATCTATGTCGCCTTTTAGGCAGGTAAAATAAAATGAACCAATTTGTTGTTGGTTTGAACAAATTTGTTTACCTAGGACAAATTGGCTGGTTTCATTGGTCCAATTTAGATTAAATTGCTTGTACAGTAGGGCTACGATGGCTATCCATGTACAGAACCAGAGTACGAAACCTATCCAATTGCAGAGAGGTGTAAGACAGGGTGACGTCATATCCCCGAAACTCTTTACCGCTGCATTGGAAGATGTTTTCAAGCTTCTGGACTGGAAAGGATACGGTATCAACATCAATGGCGAGTACATCACTCACCTTCGATTTGCCGACGATATAGTCCTTATGGCAGAATCGCTGGAGGACCTAAGCACTATGCTCAATGACCTCAATAGTGTTTCCCAACGGATAGGTCTTAAGATGAACATGGACAAAACAAAGATCATGTTTAATGTCCATGTCACACCTATGCCGGTAGTTGTTGGGAACACTAAGCTCGAAGTTGTTGACGAGTATGTTTACCTGGGACAAATAGTCCGACTAGGTAAGTCCAACTTCGACCGAGAGGTCAATCGACGGATTCAACTCGGTTGGGCAGCGTTCGGAAAATTACGGCACATCTTCTCGTCAGGTATACCTCAAAACTTGAAAACGAGACTGTACACCCAGTGCGTGTTGCCAGTGATGACATACGGAACTGAGACGTGGTCCTTCACTGCTGGCCGGATGAGGAAGCTCAAGGTCGCTCAGCGAGCTATGGAGAGGGCTATGCTCGGAGTTTCTCTGCGTGATAAACTCAGAAATGAGGATATCCGCAGTAGAACTAGAGTGACCGACATAGCCCAACGGATTAGTAAGCTGAAGTGGCAATGGGCCGGCCATATAGCTCGAAGAACCGACAACCGATGGGGAAGAAAGGTTCTCGAGTGGCAGCCTCGTACCGGCAGGCGAAGTGTAGGGCGTCCCCCCACTAGATGGAGTGACGACCTGGTAAGATATGCAGGAAGTCGATGGATGCAGGTGGCTCAGGACCGTGCTTTGTGGCATTCTTTGGGGGAGGCCTATGTTCAGCAGTGGACTTGTGAAGGGCTGTAATGATGATGATGATGATTGGTCCAATTTAGACCGAGATCAATATGAGTGGCTCCAACTCGCCTGGGCAGCGTTCGGGAGATTACAACACATCTTATCGTATCGTGAAAACGTATGAATACAAGATCTGTACAACCAGTACGTGTTGCCAGTGACGACTTACGGAATCAAAGCGTAGTCCTGCATTGATGATCATATAAATAGGCTCAAAGTCACTCGGCGTTGATAAGAAAAGCTATGTTCGGAATTTTTCTATGTGAAATCCGTAACGAGGATATATGTGTATCCTCGTTTCGATGTAGAAGAACATGAGTAACTGACATATCCCAGCGGATCAGTAAGCTGAAGTGGCCATGGACCGGATTCATAGCTATCAGAAATGACAATCGATGAGGAAAAAAGGTTTGCGCGTGGCATCCTCGTTCTGATAGAAATAGTAGTAGTTGTAATTTAAAAGCCAATTCAAATAACTAAAAGTAATAAACTTATACTAAACCTCGAGTGTAGATTTAGAACATAACAACTTCTAAAGTCGGGATCTTAATGATAGGATACACTATATTTTAGCATCATAAATGGAACATTAGACCGACATCTATTGAAGTCATGAGATTTAGAAAAATCTTCCAATAGCCATTTCTTACGAAAATCATGGGACGAAATGGGAAGAAAGATTCTCATAAACTGGATACCTACCTGGTACCTCGATACATGAACTTTGACATGGTTTTAGATGATTTCATTACAGCTTTATATTTGCTAATATCGACCTACGTCTATGGCTAGTTTTTATTGATAAAATTTTCAAAACCCATGAAATACATTAAAAAAGCACCTTGCCTTTATTTGCGATACCATGTCCACCATGATGTATGCACATCATCAATGACGTGTAGCTATTGAAATTTATTATTGTGGAAAGAGTTTATATCCACACAGCCACAGCACATCAAAGATAAATCAAACGTCGGGATAATAAATGAATAATTTATATTTAAAGTCATTGCTATAATTTGAAATAAGAATTCAAAGTAAAAATAGAAGACATCGAACTTAAATAATTACAAGTGTCAGTTTTATAAAACAACCACATTATTTAAACTACCTGTTGTTTAACCGATGTTAATTTTCTCTTTTATTTTAAACACAATGAAAACTTGGATCGTTATCTGAAATAACCTAATTAGTGAGGTTAAAAATAGTATCATAGTTTAATGATATTCTTTTATGCATTTACTTTCATATATTCCTAGCATTGCGTTGTAGGATCTTAATTAAAAGCACGTATAAATATTATGAGTCTCACTAAAAACTCTTAAACTTAAAATGAGATCGTTATTAAAATTAAGAATTCCGTTACAGAGAATTTAAAGTGTCCATTTCTAATATAAATCGCTTAAACACTGAAATTATATAAGTGGAAAATATTATAATAAACCAAGACCATAATGTAACATGAAAAAATCTAGCTTTATATCGTATAAGTTGTTTACTAAAGGCACCCTTTCGTTACTGCTGCCAATTTTGCATGACAGTATAATTGAAATGAGCACGTTCAAGAGAGCTTTTGAATACCATCTCTTTTGTCTTAATTAGTCTTTAAAGTTGGTTTCTTTCGCTCGAGTAATTTAATTTAATTTAAATTAATTTAGTTTTGGTTTTTGTTTCACTTTTTATAAGAATGTGAAACGATTTCAGCTGTATTAAACTACATATTGGAAGTGTAAAATTATTAAAACTGTTGATGTTCATAACATCTTTGCTGTGTATTAGAGTGCTATTAATATATCAATCTTTTGTCATACCAACAATTTTCATAGTTGATTCACAAGATATTAATATAAAACCCAATGTTAGATCAAAACTTGGTCAAAACCGATGTTCCAAAAATATAATAAACTATACTATAACTGTACTAAAATGACCAACTTAGTAGACTAATGGCCTTAAGCGTGTCTGCTGATAATTTGGTCCTGGTTTCAAGTTCTTGATTAAGCCAAAATCCGAGATTGGCTAATTCTCTTAAGAAATTTTCAATCACATCCAGTCAGAAAGTTGCGGTGTTTCACCCCCGTGCCTAGGAAAAAACGCACAGCCGTTAATCCAGTGCCTGATCCTTTTTTGGTTGTGTTTGATTGCGGTTCCATCTACTGCCGTCATCATCATACCTAGTATTTTATTATAACACTAGCTGGCCTATTGCGGCCGCAGAAGAGATAACTGCTCTTTTGAAAGTTACGGAAGATTTGCGTACTGCCATGGAGAACTCAAAATTGACTGTGTTAGTCCTAATAGATTTCTCTAACGCTTATAATGCTGTCAATCATGATATTCTTCTTCTTTGTTACCTGGGTTTCTTTTCGTCAGCGCAGGACTGGTTCTCCTCATATCTTCGGGGTCGTCAACAGGCAATTCGGGTAGGTCAGATTATCTCTGATTGGTGCTCGTTGTCTGCTGGCATTCCTCAAGGCGGAATTCTCTCTCTTCTTTTGTTCTCAGTCTTTGTAAATCTCATTACATCCCACATTCGCTGTTCGTACCATTTGTATGCTGATGACTTACAAATGTATGCTCAAGCTGAGGAGGCACGTATCGATGATGTGATTGAGAAGCTCAACTGTGATTTCAATTGTATTTCTAATTGGTCATATAGATTTGGCATTATGGTTAATCCATCAAAATGTCAGGCTATTGTGGTTGATAGTTCTCGTAGACTGACTAAAATTGATATGGAGGCGTTACCTACCATAATATTTAGTAATGTTATTGTTCCTTACTCAACAACAGTTAAAAATCTTGGCTTAATTATAGACAACACCCTCAGTTGGCGACCGCATATGTATGAAGTGAGCAAAAAGGTCACTAACACTGTGCGTTATCTGTATCGTCGCAAAATTTTTTTACCGCTAGGGACTAAGGCAATGCTAATACAAACTTTAGTGTTGCCTATTCTAGATTATGCAGATGTTTGCTATGCTGATGCCTCGCAAGAACTTCTAAACAAACTGGATAGACTTCACAATAATTGCATACGCTTCATTTTCAGTTTACGTAAATACAACCACATTTCATCTTATATTTCTCAGCTTAAATGGCTACCTCTCCGCTATCGCAGATATTTCGGAATACTGTGCACGTTTTTTTCAGTTTTACACGATCCGTTTGTCCCTGAATATTTGAAATGCAAATTTCAGTATCAAGGTGATACCCATAATCACTGTCTCCGTTCTACGGAAAAGTCTAACCTCCATGTTCCCCTCTTTCACACTAGCTTTCTACACAAATCTTTTATTCCTCATGCGGTAAGATTATTGAACGAGTTACCGGGCAGTGTACGCGCAGCCGGGAGCAAGGCATCGTTCAAACGCTTACTCTGGTATCACTATCTAACGTTGCAGGAATAGTTTGTGGATTTCAATATATATATATATATATATATATATATACAACGTGTCCCAAAATTCAACGATAAGCCAACACCGGAGGATAGACCTGCCCCGGACTAATCGGGTAAAAAAAGAAAAAAAAATATATCCCAATTATATTTTAAGTTATATAAAAAAAATGAAATTCTTCAGAAATTGAGACCGTTTATGATATTTTTCACTACCATGACCACAATTTTTTAAATATATTTTTCTTTTTTTTTTATAGGCAACCTGAATAGTACTGCTATCTACCACAACTCTTAAAAACTCCAGAATAACTCTTGTTTTATCACGAAAATTAATGAAACTTATTTTATTCCCTAAATTTTTTGAAGACTTTTACTTTTAACCAAATTTAACTTATCGTGGTGTAAAAAAAAAGTATGAACACTAGTATGGCAAGTTTTTTTAAAAATTGACGCAACTAACCAATATTCCAAAATGGTATAATACTCTAGGAAAACAAGTTATAAAAAAATATGGGCCTATTATTTCTTAACAGGGGCCAAATTCCTTAAATTGTAATTGTCAGTAATCACTTTTACTACATGCCCAAAATGGGTTCCTGTTACAATTTCTAGGAATTCGAATGGGGCATTAATACCTTAGATGTTAGAGAGAGATAGATAGATAGAGATATTTACGTTAAAAAGAGACAACAACAGGGCAGGTAGAGAAGCTGTTATTATTCTCAGCAAGTCGGTTCAGTACGCTCTGCTCCTTTGTTTACTGCGCACCGTACCCAATTCAACTTACGTGGCCCTCGTACATACTATCGACTTTTGGCTTGGCTTTTTGGACTGGAATCGACCTGCAAACTTAACTGACCTGGCATTATTTGGACTGGAAGTGATCTGCAAACTGAACTGACCTGGCATTATCTTGGACTACGATTGTGTGTTTTGTGATTTAGAGTTCTGGCGCATTTTGGACTGTTTGGCGTTTAACATGCCGCAACCGTACACACCACAGGAATACGCTAATATGCATTTAATCTATGGAGAATGCCGATGTAATGCTAACGCTGCTAGCAGACTGTATCCAGAAAGATACCCAAATGCTCAAAGATATCCTGATTATCGAGTGTTTATTAATGTGCATCAAGCGTTTTCGGAGGGTCGTATGCCATCCAATAGGAGCAGCGCTGGAAGACCTAGATTGGATCGTGATGAAGAAGTTCTCAAGGAGATAGAAAATGACTCGACTACTTCGGTACGTGCCATAGAAGAAGCTACAGGAATCCCGAAAAGTTCTGCACATCGAATATTAAAACGTCACAAGCTTCACCCATATCACTACAGGCGTGTGCAGACGTTATTACCGCGGGACTATCCGCTACGGGTCACATTTTGCCGTGTAATGCTGCAAAGGCACAGTGAAGATCCCCACTTCCTAGACAAAATTCTATGGTCGGATGAAACAACGTGCAAGAAAGATGGGTATTTAAATCTTCACAATCTACTTAGTTGGAGTAATGAAAATCCACACTTGATGAGACAAGACAAATCCCAATATCAATTCAAGGTTAACCTATGGACCGGCATATTAAATGGAAAAGTAATTGGGCCCTTTGAGTTACAAGGAAACTTAGATGGCAATAGTTATTTAAACTTTTTACAAAATGACTTGCAAGAATTGTTAAACGACGTGCCCTTAAGTGATCTTCAAAACATGTGGTTCCAAAATGATGGTTGCCCAGCACATTATGCCCGTCCTGTGCGAGAATATTTAAATCAAGAGTATCCAGGGCGTTGGATCGGGCGACTTGGTCCTATCTTATGGCCACCCCGTTCACCCGATTTGAACCCCCTGGGCTTCTTCTATTGGGGTTGTCTTAAAAACAGGGTCTACTCAAAACCCATTGTGACATTGGACGAGCTTCGTCGAAATATCACTCAGGCTGCTGATTACATTAATAGCAGAAGATATGCAAGACAAATAAAACGATCATTTTTAAGGCGATGTCGTGCATGTATTAATGCTGGTGGCAAACAGTTCGAACATTTGCTATAATGTTAATAACTTAATAAATTACACGTGAAACTGTTTGTACCATTTGTTTTGAAATATTAAACATTTTTCAAGAAATAATACTTTTATTACACCCGACCGTCATTTGGCCCCTGTTAAGAAATAATAGGCCCATATTTTTTTATAACTTGTTTTCCTAGAGTATTATACCATTTTGGAATATTGGTTAGTTGCGTCAATTTTTAAAAAAACTTGCCATACTAGTGTTCATACTTTTTTTTTACACCACGATAAGTTAAATTTGGTTAAAAGTAAAAGTCTTCAAAAAATTTAGGGAATAAAATAAGTTTCATTAATTTTCGTGATAAAACAAGAGTTATTCTGGAGTTTTTAAGAATTGTGGTAGATAGCAGTACTATTCAGGTTGCCTATAAAAAAAAAAGAAAAAAATATTTAAAAAATTGTGGTCATGGTAGTGAAAAATATCATAAACGGTCTCAATTTCTGAAGAATTTCATTTTTTTTATATAACTTAAAATATAATTGGGATATATTTTTTTTCTTCTTTTTTTACCCGATTAGTCCGGGGCAGGTCTATCCTCCGGTGTTGGCTTATCGTTGAATTTTGGGACATATATATATATATATATATATATAATAAGTAGTATAACTTAGCTGTTTGCACTTTGCACCCACAATACGGTGGTAGTCCACGCAGCAGCTTTGTATATGTTCAGTAATAAACCGCAACTCACAAAATTTATACCGAGGCACAATGATCTGCTACGATCGGAGCGCCGGTCACACCTAGTGGCAACATTGCGACGTAATATGCGTTGTAATAATCTGTGGAGTTAAAAAAAAGAGAAGAGGAGGGTAGGAGGCGAGACAAGCTATACACATTCTCTTTGTGTTCGTGATGTGAACATCTCTCCAAAAACTTTAAAAAGGGACTACTCCAGAGTGTACCGTGTACAATCTAATTGCTAGTGTATTCTACCGTGTAGAAGAAGCTACCAGGAGCTGTCAACGTTTGCTGATCTTGGGAGGCTGGCTAGTAAGACCGTGAGTAGTTTGTTGCTGTTTTTGGTGTGATTTTGTGACTGCGGTAACTGAACGTTTCAGGGGATTTAGATTATCAATACAGTCCACTATATCTAATAAAATAATCCCAATCCGCCACATTTCTGGCCTTCGAGCCGCATATATTCGAATTAGTGATCTTCGAATAATAATTTTCTACCCTTAATTCGCGTCCCGTGGACGTCATATATTTGAGTAAAACTACGCATTTAATTAATTTAATATCCCTTATTTAATTTGCCTCTTTTTTACCTGGATGTCCATTGCTCGCGGTGCGTTTATAAAGTATTAATTTTGTAATTTGTTCATAATGTCGGATAAATTACAAATTAAAAGGCAAACACTTATTTTTAAAAAGGAATACCTATTTGCTAAATTACAAAAGGTTTTCGATATCGCGAGATCCCAAATAAATGATCCCACACAAATTCAGAATTTCTTAGCCGATTATTCCGAATTAGAAAGTGTCCGCTCAAAGTTTGAAGAAACAGTGTTAAATATTATTGAAATAGATATATCATTAAAACCGGAGACAAGATTGTCAACGCGAGAATTAGATACATTTGATGAACTTTATAAGGCATGTAGGTTGCAATATTTAAGATTAAAACCGGACGAGCAGGCATCCCTCAGTAGGAAAGATAGGAGTGATGTAAGGCCGTCATTACCTAAATTACGTTTATTTGAATTCGATGGTGATATTGAGAAGTGGACCACATTCTACGATACATTTGTATCACTTGTCCACAATCGAGATTTCGACGAAATAGATAAGTTTCACTATTTGCTTTCATGTGTTAAAGGTTCGGCATTAAACATTGTTAAAAAATTGCCCATAACAGCCGCTAATTATACTGTCGTATGGCAAAGTTTATGTAATAAATATCAAGATGATCGAATACTCGTGGGTAGGTACATCGACAAAATGATAAACTTTACGCCGTTAAATAAAGATACTACCGCAAATCTTACTTTATTTATCGAAACATTCGATCACTCTTTTAAAGCCATCGAGGCATTAAAAATTAAAAATTTACATGACTATTTATTTTGTCATTTAGCCTTACGTGGGTTGGATGCGCATACTAGGAGGCTTTTTGAAGAAAATCGGGATCAAAATTCACTTCCATCTTTTTCGGAATTAACTAGTTTTGTAAATAAACAAGTTAAAGTACTCGAACATTCATCGAATAGTACGATGTCGTTACAATCAAGAAATAAGTCTATATGTAACAATTACAAAGGCAACAATAATAACCACTACAAAAGTTATTCAAAGACAGTTTTAAATACTAATGTGTCGAATTATAATAAAAATAAAAAAATAATTTGCGCGCATTGCAATCAAAATCACATGATTTATAGGTGCGATCAATTTCGTAAATTGACCGTAGATAAAAGGATTGACCGTGTCAATACCTTAAAATTGTGTCATAATTGCCTAAAAGGAAATCATGATACCTCAACTTGTAAAAGTGAGATGTCTTGTGGTGTATGTGCGTCACTACATCATTATCTATTGCATAAGGAGCCAGTGAGCGACACGCTCGTGCCAACATCCACCCGTCCATTGTGCTCTGACTCGCAAGTGCAACAAGCACTCGTCTCGTCTCAGGCTATGAGTGACTCAGAGCGTTATACGATAGATACGCTTCATTCCAATAACGCTCACTCGGGTTACGGTGTTGTATTGGGAACGGCGCGCGTGTTAGTAATTGATAGTAGCGGCCAGCTTCAATACTGCCGTGCAGTTATTGACTCTGGAGCTCAGAGCTCATTTATTACAACTGAGTGTGCTCAACGTTTGGGCTTACCTCGAAAGAAGTGTTCGTTTAATATTTATGGTCTCGGTGGAGAGGCTGTAAAAAATCACGGCATGATTACATGCACATTAAGGTCCCTACACACTGACCTACCTAGTTTTACACTGAACATGGTCGTAGTGACTAAGGTATCTGCTGATATGCCTAACGTTCGATTCCACTCGGACGTTATTAATAAATATAAGAATTTTAATTTAGCTGATCCATTATTTTATAAGCGTTCGCGTATCGATATACTATTGGGCAATGATATAGTTTCGGAACTAATTAAGGATAAACCTTATATTATTTCATCGGATATACCAAGCGTGATCGATACCGCTTTCGGGTTTGTTGTAAGTGGTAAACTTTATAGCAATGATAAGGACAATTTAAAAAATTATAATTTATCAGTCTCATTTGATGAACAAGAGTCTTTAGATCAAACGTTGCGTAAGTTTTGGGAAATCGAAGAATTGCCAAGCAAACCCTCGATTAATCCTTTGGAACAATTAGCGGAAGACATTTTCGTGGCTCGTTATAGTCGTACTGAGGATGGTACCTATTCAGTGCCGTTACCATTCATACCAGACCCGCCTCCGTTGGGCGCGTCACGAGCGGCAGCCGAGCGGCGACTCTTGTTCACCGAGCGCAAGTTGAATCGTTCACCTGTATTACGACAAGCCTATTCAGAGTTCATGTGCGAATATGAAAATCTAGGGCACATGGAGCTTTATTCGGGGGACACCCCAAGCAAATATGTGATACCTCATCACAGTATACTTAAGCCCAGTAGTTCCACTACTCCTTTGCGTGTGGTATTCGATGCCTCGGCTAAAACGTCCACGAACGTTTCGCTTAATGATATTCTATTGACCGGGCCTAATCTGTATCGAGATATTGGGGCTATAATATTGAATTTTAGGTTGTTTGAATATTGTTTGATTTGTGACGTATGCAAAATGTATCGGGCAATTAAACTGAATCAGTCAGATAGATGTTATCAACATATTTTGTATCGTCATTCGCCTAACGATGCCATTGACGTTTATGAATTAAAAACTGTCACTTACGGCTTAAGTTGCTCACCGTTCTTAGCTATCCGCACCCTCTTACAGTTAGCCTATGACGAGGAAGAACGTTTCCCACTCGCTGCAAAGGTTGTGCGCGAGGGCGTGTACATGGATGACATTCTATATTCTTGTAGTTCATTGTCACAGATATCTCGGTTACAAGATGAACTTTTAGAGATGTTTAATTCCGGTGGCTTTATACTCAAAAGGTGGGCGAGTAATAGTGCAAAAGTTTTACAACGCGTTCCGTTAGAAAACCGAGAGTGTCCTGTTACATTTATGAAAGATGGTAACGAATATTCAGTCAAAGTGCTAGGTCTGAAATGGTTCCCTTTGACTGACTGTTTTTATTTCACAGTAGATAAGACTGATAAAGTAACAACTAAACGTTCTGTTTTAAAATTATTAGCTTCTATTTACGACCCCGTGGGTTTTATTTCACCGTGCATTTTCATCGCGAAAGAGATAATGCAAGATTTATGGAAGCTGGGCATAGGATGGGATGAGCAGCTGCCAACTGACGTAACTAAGCGCTGGCTTAATTACGTTGATGATCTCCCGCGACTAACGGCAATCAAGATAGATAGACATATGCTGCTACCAGAACAGACCGAATGTGAATTGGTCGCCTTTTGCGATGCAAGCTCTCGCGGTTATGCTAGTTGTGTGTATGTGATCAGTCGTAACGATAGAGGTCAAACTAAAGTACGCCTGGTGACGGCAAAATCTAAAGTAGCCCCCGTCAAACCATTAACTATCCCGAGGTTGGAATTAATGGCGTCAGTTTTGTTAAGCAAATTAATTAGATATGTCCGTGACATTTTAACTCGTGTAAAAATTACTCGTATTACTGCGTTAACCGATTCGACTATCGTGTTGACGTGGCTTCAGACAGAAGCTTACAAATTAAAGCCGTTTGTTAGTAACCGTGTTACTCAGGTATGTGAAGTGTTACCTCCACACTGTTGGCGTCACGTGAGTAGTGAGTGCAATATGGCAGACATATGCTCGCGCGGAGCGTCTCCGTCACAGCTCGTGGAGTGCAGTGAGCAGTGGTTGAAGGGCCCATCTTGGTTGTACGACGACTATTCGCAGTGGCCAGTGAGAACATTTATCAACCAACATGAAAGTAATACACCCGAAATGAAATCAAATCATACATTAGGCTCCTTCAATTTAATCACAAATGAAAACAATTCGATAGAGGAGACTAAGTTAGAGTTCTGTGACCGAATCTTTTCCAATTTCTCTTCTTATTATAAACTGCAACGTACGTTTGCTCGAATATTGAGATGGTTCCGACTCAAATCCGGTCACTCGAAGCAATCAATACTGACGACTAACGAATTAAATACTGCCCAAGATGTTTTAATTAAATTAGTACAAAGTGCATACTTCGCAAATGAAATAAATAGATTGTCAAAGGGCACAAAGTACGTTCCGTCGTTGAGAAAATTATCTCCATTTATTGACGAACGCGGATACCTCAGGGTGGGGGGTCGAATAAATTATTCAGCGTTACCTTATAACGCGAAGCATCCTCGTTTATTACCTAAAAATAGTAGATTTACCTTGTTACTTATTGAATATTTACATAAAAAATATTTACACGTAGGTCCACGCACCTTACAAAACATTATTAATCAAAATTTTTGGATTTTAGCATCCCGTCGCATTATTCGGTCAGTTTTGTCCAAATGCAAAATTTGTTTTAAACACAACCCAGTGCTCTTACAGCCTGAGATGGCACCTTTGCCAGCAGCCCGATTGATACCTTGTAATGTTTTTGAGCATGTAGGGGTGGACCTCGGTGGTCCGTTCTTTACAAAAGAAAGTTTACGACGAAATGCTAGGGTTGAACGGTCATATTTAGCATTATTTATTTGTTATTCGACAAAAGCTGTACACCTTGAAGTCTTATCGTCGTTGTCATCGGACTGTTTCCTCGCGTGTTTAGACAGATTTGTAGCGCGACGCGGTGTGTGCTCCTTCCTTTATTCGGATTGCGGAACTAATTTCATAGCTGCTAGTAAGCATTTAACCGAAGTACAAAGATTTATGCTCGAACAAAAAAACAATATATTAGAGGGTTGCTCAAAACGACAAATTATATGGAGATTTAATCCCCCTGGTGCACCACATATGGGTGGGCTCTGGGAAGCTGGAATTAAATCCGCCAAGTATCTATTAACGCGAGCCGTAGGAGAAAAAAGTTTGACGTTCGAGGAACTCACAACAGTGTTTTGTAAAGTAGAAGCGATTCTCAACTCGCGGCCGCTTTGTCCGTTACCAGCTAGTGATAATCCTGATGAGTTCAACGTTTTGACTGCGGGACACTTTCTAATTGGAAAAGGGTTAACAGCAGTACCTGAGTATAATGTAGAGGATATAACAATAAATCGATTATCACGTTGGCAATATATTCAAAAATGTTCACAAATGTTTTGGCGTAGATGGAGTCACGAATATCTAAATACGCTGCAACAGAAAGCAAAGTGGCATTCGGATAGATCTAATATAAAAATAGGTGATCTCGTAATCATAAAAACTGATAATGTACCGCCGTGCGATTGGCCTTTGGGTAGAATTGAGGCTCTTCACCCCGGTCCAGATGGGATTGTTCGTTGTGTTACGCTTCGCACTCAAAAGAGTACTCTACAGAGACCAGTTAATAAACTGAGTCCTCTACCTTATTCAAATTAGTTTTTACGTGTATTAATATTTTTTTTTCTCGTTGAGGACATTCTGTGTCTCAGCGTTATTTTGCATGTTCCGTAGCTTAAGTTATAATATTTTCTCTAATATCTTTTTCATATAGTTAGGAGAAACCATCAAGATGGTTTCGGTGGGGGGTGTGTTCAGTAATAAACCGCAACTCACAAAATTTATACCGAGGCACAATGATCTGCTACGATCGGAGCGCCGGTCACACCTAGTGGCAACATTGCGACGTAATATGCGTTGTAATAATCTGTGGAGTTAAAAAAAAGAGAAGAGGAGGGTAGGAGGCGAGACAAGCTATACACATTCTCTTTGTGTTCGTGATGTGAACATCTCTCCAAAAACTTTAAAAAGGGACTACTCCAGAGTGTACCGTGTACAATCTAATTGCTAGTGTATTCTACCGTGTAGAAGAAGCTACCAGGAGCTGTCAACGTTTGCTGATCTTGGGAGGCTGGCTAGTAAGACCGTGAGTAGTTTGTTGCTGTTTTTGGTGTGATTTTGTGACTGCGGTAACTGAACGTTTCAGGGGATTTAGATTATCAATACAGTCCACTATATCTAATAAAATAATCCCAATCCGCCACAGTATATATATATATATATATATATATATATAATAAGTAGTATAACTTAGCTGTTTGCACTTTGCACCCACAATACGGTGGTAGTCCACGCAGCAGCTTTTGCTGTTGCACGTATGGGCCGGATCGAGCCGGGTTAGTAACACGACCTCACAGAATACCGGCGTGAAGTGCTAGCTCTGCTTCCGCGTTTCGTCTGGTGAGTGCAGGTGACCGGAGACCCAATTCCGCCCCCCTTTCCATCAACATGGTAGTGGAATATACATCATAGACGACCCCAGGAGGGTACCAGCACCCCTGGAGAATCCCTCGCTGAGTATCCACGACCATAATATTCCACTCCTGAGCACTCTTTTGTGCCTCGGGCTGGAGTTTGCGTATACTTCAGAGAGGACATTTGTTCTCGGCGCCTCAGCAGTCTTGAATGTTCGGACCTGTCCATCCTTTGGCTACGCGTAGACAACGACGAATATCCGAGCGTCTACGGGTGCATCTATAGGTCCCATAGCGGTGATGCCGAAACAGACCGACTCATCGACCACGTCCAACTGGCTACAGATTCCTTGCTACAACAGGTACCATCCGCAGAGATCGTGATCCTTGGTGATTTTAACGCCCACCACGCCAAATGGCTCGGTTCACGTTTAACCGATCATGCGGGGAGATCTGTTTATGACTTTGCCTTGGTATATGGTGTGACACAACTGGTTACTTTGCATACGCGGATTCCAGATGTTGAGGATCATACACCTTCCCTGTTGGATCTTCTGCTGACCTCTCATCCGAACGGATATCAGGTTTCCGTCGATGCCCCTCTTGGCTCTTTGGACCATTGTCTGATCCGGAGTGTGGTGCTACTCACGCTCCCCTCGCGGTTGCGTTCTGCAGGTTGCCGCCGTGCTTGGTATTACAGGTTGGCGGATTGGGACGGAATGCGGTCTTTCTTTGCTTCCCACCCATTGGGGCAGGTTTACTTCTCGCCGGATAATTCCATCCCGCTGTTGCTGACTATGTCACCGATGTGGTGCTACAGGGAATGGAACTATTTATTCCATCATCTGTGGTACCCATAGTAGGCAGATATCAGACTCGTTTTGGTCGCTCCTGTAAGACTGCATTACGCAGTAAGCAGGAGTGTTATCAAGCCTGGGCTGCGGCTTCGGCAACTCGGGATGTAAATACCAGCATGCTTAAAAAGAAGTATAACTTCGCCACCAGGTCCTTCAAAAGAGTTATTGCCAAGGCAAAGTCAGAGCACATAGGCAGAATTGGCGAGAAACTAGTTCGCCTTCCTTCGGGAACCCGTGCATTCTTGCCTCTCGCCAAGGCTATCCAAGGGAATTTCTGTAAGCCATCACCACCATCTCTGCACAGTGAGGACGACTCACTGGCCCAAGACGCAAAAGACAAAACCGACCTTTTAGGCTCCCCTTTTGCGTCCAATTCGACTGTTGATGACGGGGGGAACACACCGCCGACCATCCCGCGGTGTGAGTGCTCCATGCCGGATGTGCGGTTCTCACAGCGCTCGGTTCGCAGAGCACTCCTCTCCCTGGACAACCACAAGTCTAGTGGGCCTAACGGAATCCCTCCAATTGTGCTGAGGACGTGTGTTACGGAGTTGGCACCGGTTCTAACGCCTCTTTTCCGGTACTCCTACTCCCAAGGCATAGTCCCGGAATCATGGAAGACAGTTTTTATCCACCTGATCCCTAAAAAAGGCGAGCGCTCAAACTCGTCCAACTACAGGCCTATCGCAATCACCCCCTTGATCTCCAAAATAATGGAATCCGTTATAAACTGCCACCTCATACGGTACCTTGAGCATCACCAGCTAATAAGTGACCGCCAATACGGTTTTCGTCGGGTTCGATCAACTGGTGATCTTCTGGTCTACCTGACTCAAAGATGGGCGGAGGCAGTAGAGTTTCAAGGGGGAGGCATTGGCCGTTAGTTTGGACATTGCGAAGGCCTTCGATCGGGTTTGGTATAAAGCGCTTCTTTCGAAGCTCCCTTCCCGAGAAATTGAGCAATTGGATCACCAGCTTTCTTGCAGATCGGAGCATCAAGTTCGTTGTAGACGGTGCATGCTCCGACTACAAGCTTATTAACGCTGGTGTTCCACAAGGCTACGTGCTATCACCAACGCTGTTTCTTCTGCATATCAATGATATGTTGCAAACCGGTAGCATTCATTTCTATGCGGATAACAGCACTGGTGATGCTCTATACACCGGCCGTGCCAATATTTTTTAGGAAAACTTCTAACGTCGAAGTCGAGTCTTTGCTGAACAAAGTCTCGGATTGGGGGCGACTAAATGTAGTCCAGTTTAATCCTCAGAAGACACAAGTTTGCGCGTTTACCGCTAAAAAAAACCTCTTTGTCGTATCTCCTCAGTTTCAAGGTACTCGCCTTGTTGCTTCAGCCAGTATCGGAATCGTCGGCGTCGACATATCGAATGGAAGAGAAGGCCAGATTCGCCTCTAAAAAGCTTGGCATGCTCAGCAGAGCGGGACAGTATTTCATGCAGGCTTAATGCCTGCAACTTTACAAGGCGCAAATTTGGCCTCACATGGAATACTGTTCCCATCTCTGGGCTGGGGCTCCACAGTGCCAGCTCCTTTCTCTTGACCGCATCCAGCGCAGAGCGGCTAGAATCGTCGATGACCGAGTCTTTTCCGATCGGTTCGACTCATTGGCGCTGCGAAGAGATGTTGCAACTCTTTGCTTTTTCTTTCGCATTTACCACGGGGAGTGCTCTGAGGAATTGTTCGGATTAATCCCAGCCGCCAAATTTCACAAACGCACATCGCGGCAGAACTCCCGATACCATCCACACCATCTGGATGATTGGCGGTCCACCACTGTGCGATTTAGAAGATGTTTTCTTCCCCGCACAAATTCCTTGTAGAATAGTTTACCATCAGCGATTTTTCCGGACCGATACGACTAACGGACCTTCAAGAAAAGAGCCTACTCCGTTTAAAAAGGCTGGCAACGCATCTGCAACTCTCCTGGTGTTGCGGTTGTTCATGGGCAGCGGTAGTCACTTACCATCAGGTGAGCTGCATGATCGTTTGCCCCCTCTCCTATAAAAAAATATATTTTCTCTGCTTAGCCTGGAGGTAGACTGGTAGAGAATGCTCCGTTGCATTAATTCCACCTTTTTGTACTTGGTGTGCAAATAAAACATAAATAAATCTAGAAATCCCGTTTTAAATTTGGAAGAGTTATGGTACGAGTATTTAATTAGAAATGATAGAGTGTATTATTGAAGTTGAATGAAATATAATTTATAAATAAACTAGCCAGGATGATACGCGCGCCACCTACTGTAATTTAATTGTAATATTCGTATAACCTTCGGAAAAATGCTAAGCAAGCAATTAGTTGACCGCAATCTGATGAACGCTATAGCAACACATAAAATACGAAGAAACAAATGTCAATTTTTATATATTAGATTTGGAGAACTTGCGCAGGCAGTATATGATTTAATTTCCTTTTCTCCTTTTCTCAATTGGACGACTATACGCTCGACATGTTTTTTTTTTCTTCTCCACCCCTACCCCTATATTGCCGATGCACACACATTTATACTAAACTGTTTATTGCTTCGACATTCAAAATGTGTCAAACAAAGCAGAGAAAACAAATTCCAACATCCTTTTCTTCGACAAACTTACAGTATGGGTTTCTAGATGGTTTTTCCCAATGGACCTTTTTTAGAAGCAGTGGTAAAAGCATAAATAACTTTTCTTAATTGACAAGGTTTAATAAGTAGTACTTGTATTCTATACTTTTAATGTTTTATATTATATTAGGTATATGAGATATACCCATCCATGGTTGAAATCGCAAAAGAATTCCATGAGTATGATACTCGTACAAATCATCAAAATAAAATTAAGTAAACAAGAATGCAATTACCTAGAGTAGACGTACGCTTAACAGTTTCAGCATAGAAGAGTATCGTGACTTACCTGTAAAAGAAATGGTTTATTAAAATTTATAAATAAATAGTAATCATATTTAGATAAAATCAAATCAAGAAAAAAGGAAGTTATAATTATTTGCTTACTTATAGACATTTGAACCTAAATCTTAAAATACGTCATCATCATCATTAGAGTCTAGCAAAATTCCATTGATGAAAATAAGCCTCCGCCGTGATTGTCTCTTGTTGGGGATATTTGCCATTAGTTGCTACGTACACCTGCAGTTTTTTTTAATTATTTTGATAGTTATTAGGAAGATGCTAGTGATTTTCAAGAGAGATAGTTAGGGATACCACAGCAGAACCATACACACATTTATTTCCAAAAATGGAGTTAGGATTGTGGTGTATTATAACCATTGAAGATGAAATGCTTTGCTATCAATTTGTTAATGTCCGTTCATATTCAATTACAATGCAAACCACAAAAAATTTGTTCAGCTATACAGGATCCTTCTTTAGGAATTATTTCATAAAAATAAATCAAATGTATATATATAAACTTATTAACTGAAATGGCATTGAGCTAGTAACATATTATGTCGCAAAAGTGACAAACGATGGAAGTCGTGATATGGAGTGACACCCCTCCATTGACGTTATATGATTTTGACAGTCCTATTATGTTTACAATTAATTTACTTAATTGTGATCATTGTGAGCCTAATTACCTGAATGAGAATGATGAACCTAAATATTATACGAGACTATATGATACAAATTTGTAATACCTGTAAAATTATGCAGGATTTTCGCGAATTTATAAAATATTATATATTACCTAATTATGTCAAATATGTATGTATGATACATCATACCAATTATACTGTGACCTCCAAATGACTATCTGGCCATCGACTTACCATACACTTGTCTCGATCGATTGTATCTTTGTAATTTATAGATTTTATTTTCTTTTTACACATAATATTCATTTTATATTATATTATGATACATATCCAGAGGGCTTTAGGGCAAGGAACTGTCCGCCGTCTTCGAAATATTTTTTTCTCATTTCTCAAACATGCAGGTTTCCTCAAGATGTTTTTGTTCACTGTCCAGCGCGTGGTAAATCATCACTTAAAATTGCAAAGAACATTTTTATTGGTGCCGGCGGGGATTGAACCCAGGTTGCTCGCGTACTGTAAAATTTACAGCGAGCGCTAATCATCTGAGATACCGCGGCTCTCAAAAATGAGAGCAGGCCTGTGCCCAGCAATGGAACCTATATAGGTAGTAACTTTAATATATCCAGGTGTAAATCATTCATAATGGCGACGGGGAAAGGCATCATAGATGCAACTTTAGACTGAGGCGAGTTTACTAAACCGCCTGCTAAATTTAGAGGTTTCAAAATACTTGCTACGGGCTAATAAAGATAGAGAACTTTTTGAATAAATAGCAAATATTACATAATTTTTACTGTTGAACACCGCGCCGCAGGTTCGATCCCCGTACAGAAAAAGTGTTTTTATTATGGCCTACAAATAATTATTATGTTACGTTTTGCGTATGAAAAATAGCTCCTCATTGAAGAGAAATTTAATTATAACATGTTTATAATAAAAAAAAATATTTTCCACGTGTACGGTGATGAACGAATAAATCGTGAGGAAACCTGCATGCTGCGCACAGCACTGGTGTTAGAAATGGAAACTTTTTTATTCTATAAAAAATATAAATACGAGTAATACTTATTGATAGTCATTCTTACGTTTAATTTACCATTGTTTCAGAAAATACCTCCGTCCCGGAAAGATTCAGCAATAAATGCAGCGAGACATTTCTTTTTTCAAAAAAGAACAATTTAAAATCATATATTTATGTCACATATTATATTATGATACACAAAACTAATAAGAAATACATTGGTAACGATCACTTTGTTCCCAGGAGTTTTCATAATCCATAATATATATATATATATATATATATATATATATATATATATATATATATATATATATATATATATGTAATTTTAATGGCTCGTTATAAATTATATATTACTTAAAATAGTTTAGTGGCTGTAACTTAAACTAAATAAAACATGCTTGTCTTTTACTCGTAAATTAACATTTATGTTTACTTACGTTCCGTAAATTTTGTTTTAACGCTATTGTGGTATTATAATCCGCTACGACCTCGATATATTATAAGATCCGTAGTAAGCGCTACGACATCTACGGCGTAGAGGAAATGAATGAACTTACTATATTTTATTGTCCTTATCCTCGTTAATGTCAATTACTTATCTAACGAAAGTGAAAGCTAAACCTTTAATTCCGCACATATATCTCAATGACGTCAGTATGCTATTTAATTAATTAATCATTCAGAGGGGAAGTAGAAAGTTATGAAATGGCTGATTCTTTGGTCTAGTGGTCTTAAGCGCGATTGCAGTTCACATGGTCCAGAGTTTGGTTGGGTCGAAAGTCAGTTATTGGGCTTACTGTCCCCAGTCATCGAAATCGTCCTAAGAAATCTTCAGTCGTATCTCGAAGTCAGGAAGCTGGTAGTGTTTCATATCCTTGACTCTGAAATACGTTAATCTGTTGGTTATGCGCCGTCGTGTGGTATTGCTGTCCCATCACTTCATAAGAGTTACGGAATAGAGAGTACACCTTTGCTTGCGCACTGATTCATACACTATAACCTTGGCCTAGGCTGATGGCTAGTCCAAGTTGTGATCGCCCGCCGCGACCGAAATTCGATCTGAAGGACGTTATAGTGATATCAGCATGCCTTGTTAACCAGCATTATCTGTATATACAAATTATTTTTGTTACTTCCTTTTTTTATGGATCTATGTTTATTTTTGTTCGAGAAGACTTTGCTGCTATGAGCGTTGTCTTAGTTAAGGAAAATAAGAATTGTATTTTGAGAAAAATGTGCAATATGACTTATGATGCCTGTTTTATTCTGGAGACATTAATTAATTATTTAGATTTTATATATGGCACCCCTGTTGTTTTTAAACAGCAATTATTTAAAAAAATAACTGTATTCTTAGAATTTTTTTGAAAGCATAAAAAAGAAAAACACCGGCTATAAAATATGGCGGATGCCTTTTAAATTATGCTCCCTCTTAAATTCTGTCGCCTTATGCTTCTGGCTTCATGGGCTTCTGTTGCTGAATGCGCCTTCATTAATATTTCCGTTGTGACAATATCTTTTTTTTTTTCATTTATTTAAGAATACATACAGAGTACATCAAAGGATAATATTTGATAATTTAAAACGATATAATTTTTATAATAATGCACACTGTATATAAAACTGTGTTTATATCAATTATTAAACTTAATATAAGTTTACTATTTGATGCTTTAATATAAGTAACTTGATATAAATGATGATTTATCGAATATCAACATATTCTTTAATTGGCAAAGGGATCTTCAAGATATACAGTCAAATACCTTTATCTTGTCAACTAATTTCGATGACTATATTCTTTTTAAATCTCTAAAGACCTTTTTAACCTTTTGTTTTTGTTAATTCATTGTCGAAGTTTTCTTATTATCTACTAAAGTTTGCAAACTGTTAAGATAGCATTCCTATAAATAGACAGTATAAAAACGGAGAGGAAAATAAATTTTTATTTCCCTTAGTAAGCAAGAACCGTCACCCGATGTAATCACTTCACGAAAAACTGTTGATGTGCTAATGAAACTTCATATCGATAAAATAATTCATTGAGAAAAAATTGTGTGGCGCTTGCTCGTTGCTTGCTTTCGATCTAATGTTTCTAAATTTTAAAACGTTCACCGCTGCATTGATTTATCTATACTTACCATTACTGCGCCTCGGGCCGTTTGGAACCTAATCCTTAACCAGACATTATGGCGGCACTGGGCTTATTAAACCCCCATGCTCCCAACCAAGAACCTCACTACAAATTAAAATGCATATGTATTTATTAAGGGGTATAAACATGTATTATGATTATTACTTCTTATTTCTTAATCCCTGCGGCAAAACTGAAACTAAAAATATCCTAAAAAGTAATATAAAACGGCCATAATTAGGCTTACTATTATTTTAATAGGATAGGACATTTAATTAAAAAGCAGTAAATTATAAGAAGGTAATCATTTTAAATCGTTACTGTAAACGATTTCTGCATACTAGCGACTTTAGAGAAACTATGATCCTCCATTATCTTGTGGGTGTCGTAAGAAGTGATTATGGAATAATATACTTTAAAACTCATTCAAGTTAGAATTAGCTTTACAATTAAACTTTGTAATGTAGCGGTAATGGAAGCTCATCTGTTCGTAACACAAAGCGAATTTTCTTAAAAATACTAACATTCTTTATTTTTCTTTTTTAATAGAAACGTTTTGTTATAGTTATTAAACCCCCAAGCTCCCAACCAAGGACCCCACTACAATGCATTTGTAGAAAAATAAATTCAAGAAATATTTATTAATAATTAATTAACTTTGAAATAAGGTCTAGAGACATATTTTTTATAGTTTTTTCTTGTGAACTTGTCTGGATATATATAAAATACTTTTAAAACAAATGTAAACCTGGTTTAAAAAACTCCAAATTCTTTGGAGAGTTTTGGCGGGATCTTGATCGCCGACGGATTGTCGCTCCTATATAATTGCATAAATAATGGATTGAAGTGGGTTTGATAGGCAAAAGTGGTGCAATTTTGTGTATTATATGCAACAATATTGATAAAATCCTCAAGTTAGTGTTAGCTTAGACGCCTTATGAACCTGTACTGTCGTCATCGACTACCCGTTGGGCTAATCTGTCGTCATAAATGTGATGGAATGAATATTCCGAATATTGTGAAGATATTTTTGAAACAAAATATTATAAAGGATAATTTATGGTTATTTGCCACTGGCAAAAGTATATCCGTTTAAGGCGATAACCAAAGAAAAAAAAAGTTTTTATAGTCGTTGCTAAGACATAATATTGTATTGAAGATTTAAAGCCTCGGCTACAGAAGCAATTATGTGAAATTTAGTACAATGTTTTCAGTCAGTTTTTTTAAGTTATTTTTTACCCTTGTGAGTTTTTTAAGCGATAATACAAATTCAATGTAACAATAACTAATATGTTAACTGTATTGGATGAAGGGAATTCGGTTACTGTGACATTTTAGCGAGGAACTCATCACAGAGCTTCTAATATTGTATTGTATACCTTAATGACTATTATAGATATACAAGTGATTAGTCCCTTCTTCGCATGGGCGATTTTTGGATCTCGTAAACAGTGACACCTTGCGAGTCAAGTTGCAAATCTAACCCATTATCGAATCAACTTAATCATACAAACAAAATTTCATCAAAATCCATCGGATTATATGAGATAGTGGATTCTCTTGAGCCACCGCTGTACGCTATATGGAACACTAATGACTTTTAATTAACATAGTATGTATTTTTGTTATGAAACACATTCCAATAACCTATGGCTACTATCTGTTACTATTTTATAACCAGTGATTGTATTTTGATCACCAAGTAACAAAACAAGAGTATACATTGCTTCTTTCGCCACTTCTTCTCTAATATTCAATGTTCGTAAGTGCACGTTATTGTGTACAGACGTTTCATATAGTAATTAAAATAATTAAATAAGTATGTGCTTAGCCGTGACCTCGTTATAACAATACCGGTAGTAACTGTGACATACTTTAGTTATATTTGTGTTAGTGATATTGTTGAAATGTTTAGCTTTATATAGAATAGGTACTAAAATGGAGAACAGTCCCTTCAACCGGAGTGCCAGGATCACTCGAACCCCGCCTCCATCAACCATGCAGACACCCACTTCAAGCGAACCAATTAAAACACTTCCAACTCCTGAGTTGCAGCATTGGATGACAACCATTGACCTATGCCTTAACGAGGTGTGCCCCATCGCTACAGATGGAAAATTTAACTCTGATCAAAAAATGCGCATTAGCTCGCTTTGTCGAAAAGTAAGCCACGGTACATCACAATTGGCAGTCCAGTACATGTCCCTCAAAATGGATGCCACTAAAGCCCAAACCTCCATCGTATCTCTGCAGAACCAACTTTACCTGTCCCAAAAGCTGCAGAAACTCAAGAATAGTATCGAAGAGTCATCAATACCGGACTCTGGAACCACTTTTGCGGACATGTTCAAAAAGGTGGCCAAACCCTCATTCGCCCAAACAACCTTAGTACCCTAGCAATTAATCCGAGGGACAAGTCCAAATCCAGTGATGACACGAAGTGCCTCTTACAAAAAATAATATCCCCAGAAGAACTCAAACTATATGTCCGGGGCATGAGGAAGGTCAAAAATGGGGGAGTTATAATTAGCACTGAGACAAAAAGAGATATCGACAAATTAAAGAACTCTAAAGAAAAGAACGCCGACTAAACGACATCCAAGGATTGCAATTGTGGGTGTCCCTGTAGCCCTCACGGATAAAGAAGTGTTCGAGTGCAGTTTCGACCAAAATATTGCCGATAAATTTCCCAATGCCACGCGTGATTTCTTCCTGGCAACAGTCAAACTGAGCCATAAATCAGGTAAGAAAAACCTTCCTACCTGTAATTACATTGTCGAAGTGTCATCTAGCATCAGGAAGGCCCTTATCAATCAAGGACGAATATATATATTAATTGGACCTCATGCCCATTCAGAGACTTTACAATAGTAACAAGATGCTTCAACTGCCAGCAGTTTGGTCACTCAGCCAAATTTTGTCGGGAAAGTAGCCCTATATGTAACTACTGTGGAGAGCTCGGGCATTCCTTTAAGGAATGTAATAACAAAGCGCATGCCCCCGTTTGCGCGACGTGTAAACGTTTTAAAAGAAAATGCGACCACAAAACTGGTGATGAAAGCTGTCCAGCACGTAAATTCGCAGAGGACAAATATATCAACTCCAAAGACTATGAGGGCGCCTAAGGGCTATTTACTTAGCTCTTAAACACTAGTTTTAGTTTATCTTCAAGCTTAAGTATGGTGAATCAATTACTCAATGACCTAGACAACTTTTCTGTGGCTGACGCTAAAACATGTAATGTTGATGAATGTAAACACTTCCTTCCACGTCCTGAAAATAAGTTAATCTTACTTACACAAAATATTAGAAGCATAAATCGGAATATAACCGGGTTTGAAGTTTTGTTGCATAGACTGGATATAAAATGTGATATTATTATCTTTACAGAATGTTGGCTGTCAAACCTCCCACCCCACCTACCGATTCTAAATGGTTATTCTTTACACAAAACCGATAAAAACATTAATCAAAATTACGGTTTAGTAATCTATGTTAAAAATAATTTAAAAGTAACTGTCACAGAACCTACATTCCAGGATAGTAATTGCTTAATCATTTGAATTAATTCCGAGACGATTTTTATCGCAATTTACAGACCTCCTTCACAAAATATTGATAGATTTCTAGACTCCCTTGATATTACCTTAAACAAACTTAGCACATAAAAATATAATCCTAACCGGTGACATAAATATTAACATTACCCCTGGGAAAACAGATAACCATGCACATAACTACCAAAATATTTGCTCTTTTCATGGGCTATTACCAACACATTACCACCCTACACATCAAAGCGGCTCTTGTTTAGACCATTTTGTGATTAAATCAAATAAACTTTCTTTAACATTAGTTACTAATTCCTCGCCAACTGATCATCAAGCTGTTTTACTATCATTACAATTAGCCTTACCTAGGAAAAACTGCATACGCAACTACACTAAAGTCCATATGACTAACTTTGAAAATGACATTCGTAGCATTAATTTTGACTTTGTTTATTGCTCTGACGATGCAAATACGTCCTTGAGTTACTTTATAAATTCTTTACAATACGCAATAATAAATAATACATCAACAATAAAACTGTCACGTAAGTATTATAATATTAAACCTTGTATAACACCTGGTCTCGTCCGCTGTATAAGAAATAGAGACAAACTTCATTTAAAATGTTAACTTTCTCCTGATAATTTAATAGTTTCTGCTACTTATAATAGATATAAGAATTTTTGCAATAAACTATTAAAAAACCTCAAAATACAATATGTTAAATATTTTTTACAAAAGGCCGGTAAAAACAGTAAACTTGTATGGAAGTTTATTAAAAATAATACCTTCAGTTCAAAAAATCTTGGACCCCCACTTGATCTACTGTCATTAGACAAAAGCCCAAACGAAGCAACTAATAAAGTAAATAATTATTTTATTAATGTTGGCAAAAAAATAGCAGAGACAACTTTAAAATTAAGCAACACTCGTAATCCAATTTTTATGTCCACATCCTTTTCTAAGTTAAATTTTTTTGTATGGTTAAATACCGATATTGATGAGATTTTAAGTATAATATCTGACTTAAAAGAAGATTGTGCAGTTGGATGGGACAATATACCTAATCGCACTCAAAAGATTTAAACATTTACTGGCCGCCCCTTTCTTTCAATTATTTCTATCAAATGGTATTTTCCCGAAAGTGCTTAAAAAAGCAGTGGTTTCTCCTATTTACAAAGTTGGTGATAAAAACTTAGTTAGTAACTATAGGCCGATTTCAGTTTTATCTGGTTTATCCAAAATCTTAGAAAGGATCATAAATACCAGGTCAATGAATTACCTGGAAATTAACAACTTGCTGTCAGACAGACTATTTGGTTTTAGGCCTAAGAAATCATGTAATGATGCCTTGCACCAATTGACAGATTATGTCACAAGTAATCTTGACAATGGTACGCACTCAATTGGGATCTTTTTAGACCTTGCCAAAGCATTTGATACTATTTCTTGCGCTATATTATTGCAAAAGCTTGAAACATTTGGCATAAGGGGAACTCAACTACAAATTTTCTCCGATTACCTCAGTGATCGCTTTCAATGTGTAAAAATCGGTGAGTATACAAGTACTGAATTACAAAACAGCTCTTATGGTATCCCACAGGGTAGTATCCTGGGGCCTACATTGTTCCTAATTTATATAAATGACTTATGCAATCTTCAACTTCAAAATGGTGTCATAATGTCGTGTGCGGATGACACAGTCCTGTTATTCTCAGCTAAATCACGAGATGAGGTTTATAAATACGCTCAGCAAGGCTTTAACATAGTATCTAATTGGCCTCTTAATAATCTCCTACGATTAAACGCTGATAAAACACAATATATGTTATTTTTAATGAGAAATAATAACATACCTTCTCACCTAAATATTTACGCTCATAATTGTAACTCGTATAATGACACTGCACGTGCATGTTCCGCATTAACAAAAGCAGACAATATAAAATATATAGGTAACGCGCTTGACACAAATTTAAATTTCCGCAAGCACATCGATTTACTTTGTGCTAGAGTTCGTAAATTTATATATATTTTTAAATATCTTCGTAACATCGCCGACTTCAAATTGATAAGACAGGTCTATTTAGCTTTGTGTCAATCCATACTCACTTATGGCATTACTTCCTGGGGTGGTGCTTCTAAAACAATATTGTTCCCATTAGAACGTGCTCAGAAAGCAGTTCTAAAGGTAGCCACTTTCTGTCCATTCATGTTTCCTACACATCAACTTTACTTGGCATGTAGTGTACTAACTGTTCGTCAGTTGTTTATCCTGAACATCATATTAAAACAGCATACCGAACTTCCATTTAACTTAAAGTCCATAGACAGGAGAAGAATGAACCTAGTTTGTGTAAACCCTCAAATGAAACACGCATTTGTGAACAAATTTTACATATTTTTAGGACCTTTTCTATATAACAAGCTCAACAAGTCACTAAAGGTATATAGTCTAAGTTATAAGAACTGTAATATAAGTGTAAGGGAATTTCTAAATTAATTAAATTACGAAGACACAGAGAAGTTGTTAGAAATTCTTAAATAGTTTGTATTAATTGTAGGTAACAATTAATTGTTATTATATTTATTATATAATATAGTTTAATTATTTAAATATCTAGTGTCCTACATTATCAAACCCATTGTGTAAGTGATATCTGAAACACAGGTACTAAACCTAGTTCAGACAGATAGCTAATATTATAAACTTGACTTTTTTATTTTTCTTTTGTATATTCTACATTATTAAGCTGTATATAGTTTTAATTTTATCATAGCATGTTATTTTTGTTAGACTTAATTGTTACTTTATTTAATTGTAATCATATTTGTTCCTGTATGTAAAAATGTGTAATTGGAAATGAAATAAATATTTATTATTATTATCTCTAAACTTTTCTCATCTCTATAAAATACATAAATATATAAAAACCCAACCAGATGGAAGCCCTCGGCAGGGGAGACCAAACGGCCGAGGCTTAGGGCGAAAGGGAAAGAAACCGGCGGAAGATGCGGGCGGTATCGAGGAGCACTGCCTTCTGCATTTGAGCTTGGAGCGGTGCGTCATGGAGTCCCAGTCGCCTCAGATGACCCGAGAGGCTGACTGGAATTAACCCATTCGCAGAGACGACTACAGGTATAATTTCGGCCGGCAGTCCACCCCACATGTCGGTCACCTCGTGAGCCAGGTCCAAATATTTTGTCAGCTTATCTGTTTCGGCTTTCACGAGATTCTCGTCATAAAGAATGGTAAAGTCGACCAAAAATATCCTTGACTGTGCCCGGTCCATCAGCACAATATCAGGCTTATTCGCAAGAATAGTCCTATCTGTGATGATGGCCCGGTCCCAGTAGAGCCTGGCGCGGTCATTTTCGAGTACGGCTTCGGGCAAGTACTAATAATACGGCAGATTCCGATCCACGAGACTGTATTTCAGAGCGAGCTCCTGGTGTAGAATCCTGGCTACTATGTTGTGCCTGTGCAAATACTCAAGAGTTAGAAAGCGCCGAACAACCGGAGATGACATGCCTAAGTGACTCACCGGGATGGCGACAAGCTCGACAGATGTCGACGGTGCCATCCTTTAGGATGTATCTCCGATAATTGTTGGTCTTAATAACCTGATCCTGTATTGCACAGACAAAACCCTCGGTTTCCCCAAAGAGGTCACTGAAACGTAGCCAATGGAGGGAGGCAACTGTGTCTACAAAAGGCTCGTGTAGAGCCTTGTAGAACCTCCCGTGGAGCTCCTTCTCCTTCCATACGGTCTCCCGGTTGGAAATGCTCTGTACTGCCGGGTCCTGCCATTGCTCGTTGGCTAAGGATAGAGGGGTAAGTCCTTTATCACAAGAAATAACGCTCCTATAGTATGGATCATCCACTGTCGTCAGAAAGTAATTACGGAGGTTGCACACTTCGCGATTATGCATGGTAAGCGCGCTTAAAAAGCCGCGCCCATTATGCTTCTGCGACAAGTACAGCCTCATTACTGACGATCTCGGATGATGGATCCTGTGGGACGTCAATATAGTGCGGACTTTTCTGTCCAGAGCGTTTAGTTCTGTCTGAGTCCACCTGAGTATGCCAAAGGTATACATACATGAGAATAGGCATGATCGAATCGTTATATGCGTGCGTTTTATTCACACCGGACAAAAGGCTGTTAAGCACTTTGGTCAAGCGTGCACAAAACACATCGCAAACTGACTGTTTCATACACCGATGTTCTGTGACATACCCAGGTATCGGTATGTTACAGTCTCGGAAAGGGTCCTTATGTTGATGGGCATAGATAAGTTTATGCCCTCAGAGTTAGCAACCCTTCCCCTTTCAACATAGAGGACCGCACACTTATCCGTCCCCAGCCCCATTCTAATAGAATTGCTAAAATCACAAGTGATGTTTAGCAATTCCATAAGATGAGAGCGACTGGAGGCGAATAACTTGAGATCATCCATATAGAAAAGGTGGGTCACTTTTGTACCTCCCTCCGAAGCTGAAATTCCCTCCCGGAGCCCTCCAGTAAGGTACTGAGAGGGTTCAGAGTGAGGCAGAACCAGATTGGACTCAATCAATCACCCTGGAAGATACCCCTTCTTATCTTTATGTGGTTCTCCGCAGCCGTCATCCGCTCGCTTAGATGACAAAGGATCGTACTCCACTGACCCATACACTGCACGAGGAAGTCTCTAACTGTACAGTCAATCTTGTACAGCTCGAGGACCCTCTTAAGCCATGCATGAGGCACCGAGTCGAATGCCTTTTTGTAGTCTATCCAGGCAGCGGAGAGGTTTCGACGGTTGCGTTTAACCACCTTACCAATGACCGCATTAATGAGGAGTGGTTCCTTGGTTCCACGACCACCGCCCCTACATCCATTCTGAGCGCATGATATCACCTGATTTGAGTTCAGGTGACGACTGATTCTCGCACTCAAAATGGATGTTAGTGTCTTGTATATCGTGGGTAGACACGTGATGGGGCGGTATTTGCTCGGGTCTGTGGTATCCTGATCTTTAGGAACCAAATGTGTGATCCCAGTAGTGAAGAGGCTCGGGAGCGACTTCTGGTCGAGAGCCTCTTGAAACTGTCGGGCAAGCACAGCGTGACACACCACGAACCCCTCCAGCCAGTAGTGATGCAGCCCGTCGAGCCCCGAACTTTTCCAGTTCGGGGCCCTACGAGCTGCCTCAACTACGTCATCCGGCGTTATAATGACGGAGTCCATGGGCGAATAATTGCACACTGACTCGCCACAACTTCCGTCCAAGGGCCCTTGCTGTGGTTTACAGGCTCTGACCACAGGCCGCGCCAGAATGCGATAGTGTCAGGCTGATTCGGTGCTGGGCCCGTTCCACGTACCATTAGCCGCTCCAATGATTCATAGAGCCTCTTCTAATCACTCTGAAAGAGACAATTCTGGTTGAACCTTGTCGACTTCTCGGTATATCGTCGAATCCGCTTCCTCCAAGCAGCGATTCTCTGCTTCAGGTCGTCTATGCGCTCCGTCAGTTTTTGCGTTATATCCGGCTGGGACAAACTGATATTTGTCCCAGCAAACGCCGTCCTGATGGTGCGCACAAGTCTCGGCCTATTATTGCCCGACCTGAAGCTCATCAGCCTGCCGATGAGGGCCCTTGCCTTTACGATACGGTCCTCAATCCTTCTTTTCCAAGCTGGCATGGCGCTACTTTGTCTAGTAAAGCGTCCAGCCGTGAGAAGTTTGGCGCCAACAATACGGCAAACTGCCAATGCGGCGCCAAAAAAAATTGAGTCTGTCTCGCAAAGGTCCCGGCTGGCTTCCAAATAGGTCACCAGCATTGGGTTGAGAGCCCTCACGACAGCCCGATTCCACTTGCTTAGGGGTATGCGCGGGAGTCGCGGTCGATTTTCGAGAGGCGTATTGCGCGTTTCCACAATCTCCTCCTCCAATTTACTCCTCATCTGCTCTAGTTCATGGGTGACCATTCCATCATCGCCTGAATTAACCAGAGCGGGGAGATCCATGGCGCCCTTTATATGTGGCTGCTGGTCTGTGGCCTGAGGAGCCGCATCCCCAGCTATAGCCGGTTCATTCGATGAGGGAATAGCCTCACGCCGTAGTCGTGCGAGTTCGGCATCATCAAATATTTTCGAGTATGATGTACCAAATTTTGCTCTGTGACGGGAACTGACGGCTCAAGCTCAGCAAAAATACGATGCATCCGTGCCCAATACGCTGTTCATATATTTTGACCAACGCATGCGGCGTACTCCACTAGCGGCGAGTGCCGCTTGCCAAGTCCGAGAGGACCCCGCCGACACCGAGCCGACGCGAGGGGCTGCTAGGTGGTCCTGCAGCACCTCGCGCTCGGCTGGCGGCTCGCATGCTGTCGCGTCCAGCGCCAGCTCCAGACGCACCCCGGCGACCCCCAGGCAGCGGCCCTATGCGCGTTCTATTTTTATCCATCATCCATTAAGTTGGGCGTCAATTAACGGGAGACGCCCAGACCCGGCGCCGTTTAATAGTGTGGCCGTAAGCACAAACGGGCATTTGCACCCTCAATACTGCCGAGGCACGGCTCTCACACCTCTTGGCAAGGCGCTGACTGACTGCGCTGACATAGCAGTTTTGTCACTTAACTGTTACGTCAGTGGGCGATGGGGTCGTCACTTCCCTACGCTTTTATTATTATTATTATTATTATTATTATATACGGACCCGAAAACGCCAGTATATTTTTTCACCAATCGAATGGATGGAATTCGAAGAATGGAACCTGCGTCTCTCCCCACTTATCTAGTTGAACTAAGCATCTAGCAGGACAGAATTCTACCAATATAAATGCCTGATTTGGCGTGTGTAAATTGAAAGCTCCCGATTTTGTTTTTCTTAGACACATACGTTTCTTCCCGATCATGCTTTTCTCCAAGTTGCCAAGCACGTGATAATAATGTAATGGTAATAATTGAGAAAATAAACTTTTAACAAATATTCTTAAATAAAATACTTCGGCTGAGACGTCACTGTTCCGTGAAAAACAACTTGTTATTATATTTCCACACAGAGAAAAATTTCTTCTAAGACAAGGAGAAATTAGTGACGATATTTAGTTTCATTTGTGAGTTGTTAATTTAAGCGTAGAGTAGTTCCCGGGCGGTCCGGGCTCCATGATTTTGTTTACATAACACCTACGCGTGTTATTTGCTCATACAAGTGAGAAAAAGATTATGTTGATATAACACAGAAACCCATTTTTAGACAGAACGCGTTTTTCCTAATTTAAACCAGTTATTATTAAACTCTTTCAATTAGAGCCTAGAGCTAGAATTTACTGCTTATCAAAAATGAATATAAACGTGTAGTGACGGTGTAAGAATATATACTACCCCACATCATCCCGTGGGTTTCGTAAGAGGCGAAAGAGGGAAACTAAACCGGAGATGGGAGCAGCATCTTAGTGGTAACAACTAAAATAATTAACCGTGGTTGCCAATCCGTCTGCAAAGAGTGGCAACTATGGCAAATATCTCCCCTATGCAGCAATATATGGGCTTGTGTTCAGCATTGGATTTTATAAGCTAAAAGGTAACCGTAAAAATAAATATAAAATATTTTCATAAGACAAAACTGCAAAGACAGCAGTTCAGATCTAATAAAGTCCAAAAAATAATTAAGACAACTATGATATCCCTTAACTTTGCAACTGACAAGTAATATCATTGACAGGAAGTTGCGTTGCGCCTGGTAGCAGCACTATAACCACAGATATTTTATCCCATGATGAATAATATACTAAGTAAGCATTTCTTCCTTATTGTCTTTCTAACTTTCAATAAGATAATCATCGTCATTATTACAGCCCTTCACAGGTCCACTGTTGAATATAGGCCTCCCCCAAGATATGCAACAAATCACGGTTCCGAACCACCTGCATCCATCGACTTCCTGCATGTCTTCCCAGGTCGTCACCCCATCTAGTGGGTTAGTCGCCCTACACATCGCCTACCGGTACGAGGCTGCCATTCGAGAAACTTCTTTTTCGCAACGGTTGTCGGTTCTACGAGGTATATGGCCAGCCCATTGCCAGTTCAGCTTACTAATTCGTTGGGCTATGTCGTTTACTCTGGTTCTACTGCGGATTTCCTCATTTATAAGTTTATCATGCAGAGAAACTCAAGGCATATCCCCCATAGTTCGCTGAGCGACCATGAGCGTCCTCATACGGCCAGCAGTGAAGGACCACGTATCAGTTCCATATATCATCAGTGGCAAGACGCACTGGTTGTACAATCTCGTTTTCATGTTATAAGGTATACCTGACAAGAAGATGTATCGTAATTTCTCGAACGCTGCCCAGCCGAGTTGAAACCGTCGATTGATCTCTCGGTCGAAGCTGGACTTACCTAGTCGGACTATTTGTGCAAAGTAAACATACTCGTCAACAACTACCGGCATAGGTGTGACATGGATATTAAACATGATCTTTGTTTTGTCCATGTTCTGCTTAAGACCTTTATCCATTGAGGTCATTGAGCATAGTGCTTAGGTCCTCCAGCTATTCTGCCATAAGGATTATATCGTCGGCAAATCGAAGGTGAGTGATTTTTTTGCCATTGACGTTAATACCGTATCCTTTTCAGTCCAGTAGCTTGAAAACGTCTTCCAATGCAGCGGTGAAGAGTTTCGGAGATATAACGTCACCCTGTCTTATACGTCTCTGCTATATATATATATATATATATAAATCTATGTTGCCTTTAAGGTTGGCAAAATAAAATGAACCAAGTTGTTATTGTTTTGAACAAATGTGTTTACCTAAGACAAATTGGCCGGTTTCATTAGTCCAATTTAGTTCGAGATCAATATGTGGCTCCAACTCGGCTGGGCAGCGTTCGGGAGAGTACAACATATCTCGTCGTATCGTGAAAACGTATGAATACAAGATCTACAAACAGTGCGTTTTGCCAGTGATGACTTACGGAACCGAGGCTTAGTTCTGCATTGATGATTATATAAATAGGCTCACAGTCACTCAGCGTTGATAAGAAAAGCTATATTCGGAATTTTTTATGTGAAATCCGTAATGAGTGTATCTGTGTATTTTCGTTTCGATGTAGAGGAACATGAGTAACTGACATAGCCCAGCGGATCAGTAAGCTGAAGTGGCCATGGACCGGCTTCATTACTAGCAGAACTGACAATCGGCGAGGTAGAAAGGTTTTGTCGTGGCATCCTCGTTCTGTTAGTAATAGTAGTAGTTGTAATTGAAAATTGAATTCAAACAACTTCTTCATTATAGCCCTTCACAAGTCCACTGCTGAACAAAGGCCTCCCCCAATGCCACAAAGTACGGTCCTGAGCCACCTGCATCCTCAACTTCCTGCATATCTTACCAGGTCGCCACTTCATCTAGTGGGGGGACGCCCTACACTTCGTCTGCCGCTATGAGGTCGCCACTCGAGAACCACTAAAACAACTAAACGTAATAAACCTACACTAAACTCCGACTTTAGATTTAGCATGTAACAACTTCTAAAGTCGGGATATTTATGATAGGATACACTATATCTTAGCATCATAAATGGAACATTAGACCGACATCTATTGAAGTCATGAGATTTAGAAAAGTCTTCCAATAGCCATTTCTTACAAAATTCATGACACGAAATAGGAAGAAGGATTCTCATAAACTCCGTGTGATGACGCGGCATCAACTACCTTACGCTGTTATGATACATATATTTCGTGCTCAATAAGTCTTGTTATTTATTTGTAGATTTTGCATAGTTCTGAGTCAACAAACGTGATGCGAGCGGCACAAATATATAATAGCATATTGTTTCTATTAGACCTCAGCCAAAAGCTCAATAATGAAGTTAAGGGTCGCATAAAATTTCTCTCCGGAATATCAAGTGTCCTTTCTCGGAAATAGTATGAAAATTTCTGTAGAGAAAGTGGTATCGTTTAACAACTACAATTTATATACATTAACTTCATGAAACTGTTTTACATGAAATTAAGTATGACAATATTATTGGGTTTAATTGATTTTATCAAAAAATGGATCTAGCAAAAAGACTTTATAAAATAAAGCAAGTACAACCAGTAATACTAAAGATAGAAAAAAGATGCGAGAACTTATAATCAATGGCCCTTTTAAACGTACTCGGTTTAATTAAACTGTCATCCATAAAGTTTAACAAAATGGAATGGTTTAGTAAATTCCTTTTGTAACTTAATCTACATATACATACATAAACACTCACGCCTGTCACCCAGAGGGGTAGGCAGAGACTACGGACTTCCATTTGGCGCGATCCTGACACACCTCTCTCGCCTCTTTCACATCCATATATCTACGCATACACGCTCGTCGGTTAAGGGTACTCCTAATCTGGCCCATTTTCAATGTATCGCCGATCTGGTCGATAAAACTTCGTCTAGGGCGTCCCTTCCCGACCCTGCCGTTCACTTCTGCAACATAAATTTGCTTTGTCACTCTTTCCTCGTTCATTCTTTCTACGTGACCAAACCACCGAAGCATTCCTTTCTTAATCCTTGTCACAACGTCATCTTGCAAACCACACTTTTCTCTTATTACACTATTTCTCACCCTGTCATTCAGATTCAGCCCTAGCATAATCCTTAAGGAACGCATTTCTACAGCATTTATTCTACTCTCATGCTTCTTCTGCCAGACCCAACTTTCACTACCATACATTAAAGTCGGTACTAACACAGCATTATGAATTGCCATACGTGCCTTAGTTGACACATTCTGACTCCTCACAATAGCGTGTAGAGCCCCATTCACTCTATTTCCTGCGTTCACTCGTCGTTCTATATCCTTATCATATCTACCATCCCTGCTAAATAAACATCCCAAATATACAAACTCATCCACTTGCTCAATCAACTCCCCTTCTATTCTTATTTTACATAAAGTTTTACTTTCTTCTCTTTCAAAAACCATCACTTTCGTCTTACTTGCGTTCACTTTCATACCCCTTTCTTTCAATGAACAATTCATTAAAGTAACCATCATTTGCAACTCGGCCGCCGACGATGCAAATATGACTTGATCATCGGCGTACAAAAGGCATTTGACGGTTGACTCACCCATTCTCAACCCACATTCTTCAACTTTCAAAGTTTGCAAACAACTGTCCATAAATAGGTTAAACAGCCACGGGGAAGCCACACATCCCTGTCTGACACCTTTATGAATGCCAAACCAGTCCGAGTAGACCCCGTTGATCCTGACACAAGCACTAGAGTCCCTATAAAGAGACCTTAATGCCTGTATCAAGCCAGCGCTCAACCCAAATGAGTTCAGTGTTTGCCATAACACGTTCCTGTCCACTCTGTCATAAGCCTTTTCCAAGTCTAAGAACGCACAAAAAACTTTCTGGTTTTTAGCCAAAAACTTCTCCGCTATCATGCGCATGGAAAAGACTTGATCCGTACACCCCATCCCCTTTCTAAATCCAGCTTGCACATCCCAAATTTTTCCTTCAGTTTCTTCCATAACTCTTTCAATTAACACCTTAGCATACAGTTTACCCACAATGCTAAGCAAGCTGATACCACGGTAGTTTTTACAGTCCTGCTGCGACCCCTTTCCCTTATATATTGGGACTATAACGGCTTTGCACCAGTCTTCCGGTACCCGTTTCAGTTCCCAACATAAATTAAACAAGGTGTGCAGCAGGCCTGCAACCACACCCTCACCAGCCCTTAGCATTTCGAGTGATACTCTATCATATCCGGCTGCCTTACCTGCTTTCATGCTTTTCATTGCTTTCATTATTTCATCTACACTTATCTCCCTACCTCTCTCCACTTCTTCCGGAATTTCTATTTCACTTATTTCAGACGACTCTTCACTCTTAAACACGCTTTCAAAGTATTCCTTCCATCTCTTTAAATTCGAAACTTCATCATTCAGCATGCAGCCATTCTCGTCTCGTATAGCATTCATTCTAGGCTGTTTTGAATTTCCCCTGGCAGTTCTTACGAGCTTCCAGAACATTTTAATATTTTCCTGGAAGTTATCAGATATCCTTCTATCATTTTTATCTATCCTTTCTTGCTTTTTCCTTTCAACAACTTCTTTTACTCTCTTATTTATACGTCTAAAGTTTGCCTTTTTTCTTTCAATCTCATCATTCATACCGCCAGAATTACCAGCTTTAGTTGCTAGTAAATCTAGCCATGCTCTCTTCTTTGCTTCAACTTCCATCCGTACCTCATCATCCCACCACAACGTATTACTTTTCCTTTCATTCGTTCTCTTACTTACACCGCATACTTCGGTGGCTGCATCCACCAAAACTTTCTTAATATTATTCCATACATTCTTCAATTCTAAATCATTCATACATAATTCATTCAACCCACTTATATTTTCCCTCAGTCTGCATTTATACTTCTCTTTCACACCTTCATCTTGTAACCTCTCTATTCTTATACGCTGTAACGCAGTGGTAGACACCGATGTCCGATGCCGCCAACGTTTGAATAGACCATTAATTCGGCATAAGACCAAGTAATGATCCGTCCCTACGTTGGACCCCCGGTAAACCCTTGTATCTACCACTGCGCTCCTCATTTTTTCATCCACAATTATAAAATCTATCATGCTTCTATCATCCCCTCTTTCCCATGTATACATGTGAATCCTCTTATGGCGAAAGAAAGTGTTCGCCACAAAAAGATTCTTTTCCACACATACGGTGAGGAGGTCTTCACCATTCTCATTTATTCTTTCATCGCCAAACGTTCCTAATATCCTTTCATAACCAGACCTCTTCACCCCCACCCTTCCATTAAAATCTCCTAACATAATAATATTTTCATTTTCCTTACATTTCATCAACACCAGCCTTACCATGTCCCAAAACTGCTCTCGGATATAAGTGGGCTTAGACATATCTGGGGCGTACACCCCTAGCACAAACAACTTCTTTAAGCCCACTTTCATTCGTATCCACAGCAGCCTTGGGCTAACACATTCATACTCTTTCACACATTGACCCATTCTTTCTGAAAGGATGACACCGACTCCCTGGCATGCCCGCTCGGTCTCGTCTACTCCAGACCAGTAAGCGGTATACATGCCATGTGCAGTGACATCTCTTCCCTTTCGTTTCGTCTCGTTTACACATAACACATCTATTCCTCTATCATTCATCATTTCGCATACTTCATCCATCTTATCATTCATTGCTCCCCATACATTCAGCGTAGCCAGACGGGCCTCCGCAATCCACTTTTCGCCCCTCCGGGAGACAGGACGTGACGGGTGGCGAACCTCGTCGCCGGTTTTTCTCCCGGAGATTTTTCGCACCCCTGCCCCATTAAAGGGGCGCCGGGAACTCGGGGCCATTTCTTTTTCTACTAGGCTCATGGTGCGAACTAAGGGGGTGGTAGATTTTACGCCGCTACCATACGGCGAGGAGCCGAGTCTGTCGTTTCGGCTTTGTCGCTCGTTTAGCACCACCCGGGGGACACGTGTAGGGTGGGCCTAGGATTAGGTGGTCGAAGCCTACGGACGCGAGCGACTCATCCCCATCAACTTAATCTAATGCTAGCAAATTGCAGTGCTTTAGAAGGGCTTGCGAAATTTTCTACCTAGTAATTTTGCAGGCAGTTTTTTTTAAGAGAATAACTTTAAATGTATGGATTATTAACATTGTCGTCATAGTTTTATTAAAGAGATTTTTATGTATGTCGAGGCCAGATCTTAGAATTTTTTGAAATGGTGTGTTCATTTCATGATATTTAACACTATTGGTTGACCCCGTCATGATATATCTTGACCATATCAATGAATAGAAATCGTTTGAAGTAACTAAACACAACGTTGCTATTTCATTATATGGTCATATGACGATATCATTAAATCGTTCTTCACACTAGCGGCGTTGATAG